>MU707759.1:4206-69193 GCA_026770625.1 Nicotiana glauca
TTACGGTCTGCATAACTCTTCTGCCTAGACTGAGCTGAACACAGCCTCTCCTGAATAGTCTTAACCTTATCTAAGGCCTCCTGAACTAAGTCTGTACCCAACAACCGAGCCTCTCCCGGCTCAAACCATCCAACTGGAGACCCATATCTCCTACCATACAATGCTTCATATGTATCCATCTGAATGTTGGACTGGTAGCTGTTGTTGTAGGCGAACTTTGCTAATGGCAACAACTGGTCCCACGAGCCTCGAAAGTCAATGACACAAGCTCGGAGCATATCTTCCAAAATTTGAATAGTTCGCTCGAACTGACCGTCCGTCTAAGGGTGGAATGATGTGCTTAACTGAACCTGAGTGCCTATCTCTTGCTGAAGCGCTCTCCAGAAGCGCGAGGTAAGCTGCTTACCCCGATCTGAGATGATAGATACCATCACCCCATGAAGGCGAACAATCTCCCGAATATAAATCTCATCTAACCTCTCGGATGAATAGGAGACTGCTACTAGAATAAAATGCGCTGACTTGGTCAGCCTATCAACAATGACCCAAATAACATCAAACTTCTTTCGAGTCAACGGAAGTCCAGTAATGAAATCCATGGTAATCCGCTCCCACTTCCACTCGGGAAGCTCAATCCTCTGAAATAAGCCATCGGGTCTCTGATGCTCATACTTGACCTGCTGACATTTCAAACACCGAGCGACATACGCAACAATGTCCTTTTTCATCCTACACCACCAATAATGTTGCCGCAAATCCTGATACATCTTCGCGGCGCCCGGGTGAATAGAATACCGAGAACTATGGGCCTCCGCGAAAGATCAACTCTCGAATCCCATCAACATTGGGCACACAAACTTGCCCATGCAATCTCAACACCCCGTCATCACCTAAGGTTACCTTTGTGGCACCTCCACGCTGCATCATGTCTCTCAGGACACATAAATGGGGATCATCAAACTACCGCTCACAGATACGCTCCAATAGAGAAGAACGAGCGACCATGCAAGACAACACTCTGCTAGGCTCAGAAATATCTAATCTCACAAATTGGTTGGCCAAGGCCTGAACATCTAAAGCAAGCGGTCTCTGGCTGACCAGAATATAAGCGAGACTACCCATGCTGGCAGACTTTCTACTCAATGCATCGGCCACCACATTGGCCTTACCTGGGTGATATAAGATAGTAACATCATAATCTTTCAACAACTCTAGCCATCTCCTCTACCGCACATTCAACTCCTTCTGCTTGAACAAGTACTGAAGGCCCTTGTGATCTATGTATACCTCACGCGCCACACCATATAGATAATGCCTCCAAATTTTCAAAGCATGAACAACCGCTGCCAACTCTAGGTCATGAATCGGATAATGTTTCTCATGGATTTTCAACTGTCTCGAAGCATAGGCAATAACTCTGCCATCCTGCATCAATACCGCTCCAAGCCCAATACGGGAAGCATCACAATAGACTGTTTAAGGCCCTGAACCTGTGGGCAAAACCAACACTAGCGCCATCGTTAAAGCTGTCTTGAGCTTCTGAAAGCTCGCCTCGCACTCATCTGACCACCTGAACTGGGCACCCTTCTGGGTCAACCTGGTCATCGGGGCTGCAATAGAAGAAAACCCCTCCACGAACCGACGGTAGTAACGTGCTAACCCCAAGAAACTCCGGAGCTCGGTCACTGAAGCTGGTCGAGGCCAATTCTTGACTGCCTCAATCTTCTTTGGGTCTACCTGAATACCCTCTACTGATACAATATGACCCAGAAATGCAATCGAACTCAACCAGAACTCGCTTTTTTAACCTTAGCATATAGCTGACTATCCTTCAGAGTCTGAAGAACCACTCTAAGGTGCTGCTCGTGCTCTTCATGACTGCGGGAGTACACCAGGATATCATCTATAAAGACTATCACGAACAAGTCTAGATCAGGCCTGAACACTCAGTTCATTAACTACATAAATGCTGCTGGGGAATTGGTCAACCCAAATAACATCATTAAAAACTCATAGTGCCCATACCGAGTGTGGAATGCTGTCTTAGGGACATCATACGCCCTAATCTTCAGCTGATGGTTGCCAGATCTCAAGTCTATCTTTGAGAACACCCTTGCTCCCTGGAGCTGGTGAAACAAATCATCAATCCTCGACAGTGGATACTTATTCTTTATCGTCACTTTGTTTAATTGTCGGTAATCAATACACATCCGCATTGAACCATCCTTCTTCTTCACAAATAACATCGGCGCACCCCAAGGAGAAATACTAGGCCTAATAAAGCCCTTCTCTAGCAAGTCCTGCAACTGATCCTTTAGCTCTTTTAACTCTAGCGGGGTCATGCGATACGGCGGAATAGAAATGGGCTGTGTGCCCGGAACCAGATCAATACTGAAATCAATATCCCTGTCGGGCGGCATACCCGTCAGGTTTGAAGGAAAAACCTCGGGAAACTCCCGTACAATAGGAACAGAGTCAATAGAAGGAACCTTTGCGCTGGAGTCGCGAACATACGCCAGATAAGCTAAACACCCTTTCTCGACCATGCGTCGAGCCTTAACGTATGAAATAACATTGTGGGTTTTGTGACCCGGGGTCCCTTTCCACTCTAGTCGGGGTAATTCTTGCAAAGCCAAGGTCACGGTCTTGGCGTGACAATCTAGAATAGCATGATACGGGGACGACCAATCCATCCCTAATAAAACATCAAAATACACCATATCTAACAAGTAATAAATCAACATGGGTCTCAAGATACTCAAACACAACCACGGAAGAACGATGCACCCGGTCGACTACTATGGAGTTACCCACCGGCGTAGACACATAGACATGAATGTCCAAGGCATAACTAGACATAGCCAGGCAAGGTGCAAAGTAGGACGACACATATGAATATGTAGACCCAGGGTCAAATAGTACTGAAGCATCTCTATCACAAACCAGAATGGTACCTGTAATCACAACATCTGACGCCTCCGCCTCCGCCTCTGGCCTGGCTGGCAAGGCATAAATTTGGGGCTCAGCAACACCTCCCTGAACCATGTTTCTAGGATGCTCATCCACCGGCTGACCTCTACCTCTGGCGGGATGGCCTCCACCTCTACGGTCTCGACCTCCACCTCTATGATCCCTACCCCTGCCCCTGGCTGGCTGGGCAGGCTGTGGGTCAGCTGGTGCTTGAATCATGGGGCGAGGACCCTACTGCTGTGACTGTATACCCCTTATCCTCGGGCAAGCTCTCCTGATGTGACCATATTCTCCACACTCATAACACCCCTCGGAACGACGAGACTGACCCTAACGGCCCGAATGACCTCCTCGAACACTCTGAAGAGGCTGTGCACTAATGGGCTGCTTATCTGAATACTGCTCACAAAAGCCACAATCACCTGAACCACCCTGTGAAGCCTAGGGGGCTGACTGAAAAGGACTAGAAGACTGGCCCCTACATAAGAATCCCTGCTTCTAGATGAGGCACCACTGAAACGACCTGAGTGACGGGGCTTCTTGTCTGCCCTATAACCGCCCCCTGTGGTAAAACCATCTCGATCCTGCGGGCCACATTGACCACCTCCTAAAAAGTAATATCACTACCCGCCTCTCTGGCCATCTGAAGACGGATAGGCTGGATCAACCCATCAATAAATCTCCTCACTCTCTTCCTCTCAGTGGGGAGTATGACGAGGGCATGGCGAGCCAGATCGAAAAATTGGGTCTCGTACTGTGTGACAGTTACAGACCCCTGCTGGAGGCGCTCAAACTGCCTCCGATAAGCATCCCTCTGAGTGACAGGAAGGAACTTCTCTAAGAACAACTCCGAGAACTGATCCCAAGTCAAAGGCGGCGACCCTGCTGGTCTGGCTAAACAGTAATCCCTCCACCAAGTCTTGGCAGATCCAGACAAACGAAAAGCTGCAAAATCAACTTCGTTGGACTCCACAATGCCCATGTTACGAAGAACCTCATGGCAGCTGTATAAGAAATCTTGGGGGTCCTCAGAAGAAGCTCCGCTGAATGTAGCAGTGAAGAGCTTGGTGAATATGTCCAACCTCCATAAGGCATATGCGGACATAGCCGCTACATCACCGGTCTGTGCAACTACTCCCGGTTGAACTGCCGTAGCTGTCTAAACCAGTGGAACCTGAGTCTGGGGAGCCACCTGCTTCGGAGTACGCACAACAGGAGTCTGGGATCCTCCTCCAGCCTGAGGAGTAGATGGTGCTGCAGGAAGCAATCCTGCTCGGGTGACACTCTCCATAATGCCAACCAACCGGACCAAGGCGTCTTGAAGAACAGGGGTAGCAATAAACCCCTCTGGGACCCTAAACTGGGCCCACCGGAATTGCCTGGGTTGGGGTCGGAACCTCCTCGCCAAGGTTAACCTGAGTATCTGCCACTGGTGTTGCTGCTGGTGGCTGGGTTCTGCACCTACCTCGGCCCCTAGCGGGAGCTGCCTGGGGCTCGGACTGCTGATCAGCGGATGAGGAAGTGCGTGTTCTCGCCATCTGCGAAAGAACAGAGTAGAAATTCAATCAGCATTTGAGAAACCAAATCGCACGACAAGAAAGAACAAATGAGAGATTTTTCCTAACTCAATAGACTCTGGGAACAAGTACAGACGTCTCCGTACCTACCCCTCAGACTCTACTAAGTTTGTTCGTGAGATATGAGACCTATGTAACCTAGTGCTCTGATACCAACTTGTCACAACCCGGATTTCCCACTATCGGGATAGTGATGGCGCCTACTCGTGGTAGCTAGGCAAGCCAACTTACTTACTGTTTCCATTAGCAAAACCATTATGTTGTCAATTTATAGCATCATTACTATTAACAACAATAACTGCGGAAGTCTAATTTTATAAGTTTGAAATAAATATGAAATGCTCAACAATATTCTCTACCCAAGATTTGGTGTCACATACTCACGAACCACTAAGAATAAACTACATATAAAGGTCTGAAAGAAATATAACGGATGTCTGTCTCGAAAATAATGAGGCAACAGTATAAATGAAAAATATAAGAAGAGACGCCGTGCCTACGGACGCCTGCAAGGCTACCTCTGTCTCGTGATAATAAAATCCTACTCCCGAACTACTGCTGCTATTGCTGCTCAAAACCTGGACCTGTGCAAAAATGCAAAGAAGTGTAGTATCAGCACAACCGATCCCATGTGCTTGTAAGTGTCTAGCCTAACCCCGACGAAGTAGTGACGAGGCTAGACTGGACACCACATAAAACTGTGCAGTTATAAATATACATCGGAAATCGAATACCAAGTAATTAACAACATGGGAGGGGGAAACATGCTATGGGGAAATACAATTAGCAGTAATCCAGAGTAACAACCAAATAGCTTAAAGTCCACAATGAAACAAGAAGTCAATAATCGGACATAACCACATATATCAACAACTGTTGCGGCGTGAAACCCGCTCCATAATTACCATTGTTTCGGCGTGCAACCCGCTCCACAATACCATTGTTGCGGCGTGCAACCCTCTCCACAATACCATTGTTGCGGCGTGCAACTTGACCCACATTATTTATCATTTATCATTGTCGCGGCGCGCAACCCACTCCTCAGTATCATTTGTCATTGTTGCAGCGTGCAACTCGACCCACATTATTTATCATTTATCATTGTTGCGGCGTGCAACCCGCTACTCAGTATCATTTGTCATTCTGAGTCCCCAAGCAACAGTCACAATGAAGGGACACACAGCAGACCAATACATAGCAAACATCCCGGCAAGGGAGTAAAATTAACAGCTCAATCATCCCGGTAAGGGAGCACAATTAACAGTTCAATCATCCCGGCAAGGGAGCACAATTAATAGTTCAATCATCCCGGCAAAGGAGAATACATTAAATACTTACGTCCCGACAATGGAATAATATACAACGTTTCCCTTTTTTATTTTTCCTTACTTTACTTATCTTATAATTCACTTTACTATTTTGAGCCAATGCTCCAAAGAATTTAATGATCATTTACTGTTCACACGTTATTCACAATATATAGACATCCTCCAATAACATGGAATTCACAACCAACTCATGATAATCACATTGTAAGGAATCACGGTCATGCTAGACACCAATGTATAGATACTCGTTACCAAGCCTATACATCGTACTCGATCACATAGCAATTAGCAATAAGACCCAACTCATATTCCCTCAAGCTAGGGTTTGACCAAACACTTACCTCGAAGGTTTACGGCCAACTCAATCCTCAAGAAATGCCTTTCCTTTCGAATTTAGCTCCAATTCAATCGTATCTATACACAGTTTGTTTAATATCATCAATAATACTCAACAATACAACCCAATGCCTAATTAAAGTCTTTCTGACATTCTGCCCAAAATTTGCAAAACCGACCCAGGCCCGCTTGGTCAAAACCCTAGGTTCGAACAAAAAGAAATTCACCCATACTGCCATGAGTTCAAATATATAATTTATTCTAAGATTCGACCCCAAATTGGGGTTGAATTACCCAAAATTCTCAAAACCCCAACTTTGCTCAAAAACCATAATTTCTACCTTAAACTTCATGATTTAGGGCTAGGATTTCAGTAATTAATGAACAAAATTGAAAAAAATAAGTGGAACAATGCTTACCCAAGAAGTTTTGACGAATGGGAGCTTCTATGGACGCCTGAGTGCTTGGAGAATAAAGGGTTTCGTGTAAAATTATGAAAATCCCGTCACTGGTTCTGTTTTTAACTTAAAAATTCATTGCGCAAAAATGCTCTTCGCGATCGCGGGAATGGAGATGCGATCACGGTGAAGAAAGTCTGGGAGCTACGCGAACGCGTGAGGGATGCTGCGTTCGCATAGAAGAAAGTTACCGGGGGGTCAAACTTTGGCCTATGCGATCGCGTGATATGGTACGCGAACACGTAGAAGGGGGGAGCTGGTCTATGCGAACGCGGGGAGTGATCCGCGAACACGAAGGGTAAAATACCAAAGCAGTGCGATCGCGTAGAACAAAATCGTTGGGCAACAGTTGCAGAAAATCTGCTATGTTTCTATGTGCCAAAACATCCCGAACCACCCCCGAAATCACTCCTGAGCCCTCGGGGCTCCAAACCAAATATGCACACTGACTCAAAAACATCATACGAACTTGCTCGAGCGATCAAATTGCTAAAATAACATCAAAATCATTGAATCATGCCTCAAGATCATCATTCTCCTTTCAAAATTCATAACTTCCAACTTTAGACATTTAGGTCCGAAACACGTCAAACGACGTCCGATTTTGACCAAACTTTACAGGAAGCGGTTAAACAATATATAAGGCTTGTACCGGGCGTCAGAACCAAAATACGAGCCCGATACCATAGTCTTTTAATCAATTTTCATTTCCATTTTCCTTAATAATTTCAGAAAGACAATTTAACAGAAAAATTCTTTTACGCAGGTTCTAGACCTCGGATTTCGACTCCGGGCACATGCCCGAGTCCCATATTTTTCTACGGACCTTCCGAGACCGTCCAATCTTGGGTTCGGGTCCGTTTACCAAAAAAGTTGACCAAAGTCAACTATAATCATATTAATATCAAAATTCTTCAAATTTTTCACAAAATTCACATATTTCAACACAAAAATTTTCCGGCTACATGCACGCAAATCGAGCGATAGAAAATAAGGTTTTCAAGGCCTCAGAAGTCGAGAACATATGAGGAAAATAGGTGATGACCCTTTGTGTCGTCACAAGGGTAGTCTCTCACTGTATGACGGGCATCACCACACTCAAGACAAGGTCTCGGTGGTCATGACTGCTAGGATTGGCTCAGGCCTGTTCAGTTGGATTGGCCGCTAAAGACACCCCTGTACAGGAGGTGCGGTAAGGCCCCAAAAAATTTCGCTAAGTAATTTAGGATTTTATAGTGTCACGCATGCTTATTATAATATGTTTATATGCTATGAACATGGTGGTCATTAATTGTATTTGGTAGATATGTGTATTAGTCTTATGATAAGTAATTTGGGGTCCAAGGAAAGGCCTAAGTATAAGAAAAACTGGAAAAGTCCATTATAAGCTAAGATTTCAAATGAGTTCTCACAAGCCCCCACTTTGAACAAGCATATCTAATATATATAAGGTTTTGGGTAATGGATTACCTATCAAATTAAAGGTCTTTGTGTCTAGTTTCCAATGTTTTAAACCGTTCGTCATTTAAACATTCCTACACAATGTTATGATCAAATTACCGAAGGCTAGAAAAACGCGATCATGTGTCAAATCTGCGATCGCCGAATCACAATGCGGTCCACATTTTTTATCTGCGATCGCAAATCTGATCGTAGACTGGGTCAGTGTAGCCCATTTTTGGGCAGTGATTCTGCGATGCATCTACGGCCCGCATACCCATTCTGTGGTCCGTTCTGCGATCGCATAGTTGACATCAGTGGGTTAATTTTCTAATTTTCATAACCCGACCCCATTTTGATATATAGCCTTTGGGGCTTCATTTGGGGTCATTTCCTACTGATTTTAGAGAGAGGTGGGACTATTTTAGAGAGAGAAGGAGGAACCCAACATTTAAATCATCCAAACCTTAGATCAATCTTCAAGAATCAAAGAACGCAATCACAAGATCTTCATCTAAGAGGTAAGATTCTATACCCTAGGTTTTAATTTCGAGTTTGGAGTATAAGATGGGTTATTGAGGTATGATTCTTGGGTGTATTAGTATTGTGTATACATGTATGTAAAACTTAGGTTTATGGGAAGATTATTTAACTTAGATAAGTAAGACTGGTTTAGGGAATGAAGGAAATCTTGAAAAGGGTATTTGAAATCAAGATGCTCATCTAGTATTTGATAAAATACTCAAATGAGCTAGAGTTATGAATATCTTTCTAATTTTTGCTCAATTTTGCTATTGACTCAAAATAGATTGAAGTTTCTAGAATTTTCGAAACATTGTAGTAACTTAAGAAAAAGCTCTTTGAGGTATGTATGGCTAACTTTTACCTTTGTAAAATCACCTTGCTTGGTGTGCGAATATTTGGTGTGTGATATCTACGTGGATTGTTTGTGAAATTCTTGTGATTGGTTTGTTGGGTGTTTGATTGGTTTGATTGAGTGTTTGTGGTTTAATGGTGCAAGTAATTGACAATGAACTAAATACGTGATTGTGAAAGTGTTATGTGGTAAGAGTTGAGAAACAAATAATGGAAGAAAAATCATAAATGATGCAATTGGAACAACTGCGGTAATAACTTATTTGGCTTGTTATGGGTAATTATTGTGGTGACTTAAATTGCATATGAATTGTTGAAAATGATGGAAAATGATATTGATGGTTATGGAAACTTGTAAATTGTTGTGGTTCTTCTTAAGAAGTGTTGTTATTGATCTTTGTGAATTGTTGATTGTTGTTGTGTTATTTGTGAATTGTAACTATACGGTGGGATCGGGTTACGTGCCACAACACGAAGTAATAAGGTGTGGGTTGTGGTGATAAGGGTGGCCGAGGGTGGCCGAGTTAATAAGGGTGGAAAGTGATCGAAATCACTATTGAAATGAAAATATGAGAAAAAGTAGTGAAATCATTGATGTGATAGTATTGAAGGGGAAAAAGGAGAGATTGTAAACTTGGCTGGCTTGATTGCCCCTTTTCTTGTGCATTTGATTTTTGTTTCTATTACTGTTACCTACTTGTGTATGGTTTGAGTTTACTTAGGACAAAGTTTGTTCATACATACCAGTACAATTCAAATGTACTAACGTCCCTTATGCCGGGGGCGCTACATTTGTGTTATGATTGTAGGTGGATCCATAACAGGTACTCCAATCCACCGACCGTAGCTCCTCATCACTTCCCGTCAGCTTATTCGACGAGCCCCTTTACATTCGGGGCCTTATATGGCTCATGCCACTTCTATTTTGGGATCCTGTTTTGATTTTTGTATAAGGTATAGCCGGAGCCTTGTTACCGGCATTTTTATATTATTCTTCAATTTTATTTAGATACTCCGTATGGGAATTTAAAAGATAAATATTGATGTTTGGCAATGATGTATAAAACTTGGAATACTTGTATTATGGTGAATGAAGTTGCTAATAAAAAAATGAAAAGGAAATTGTTATTGATAGGTTTATAGAATTTAATTAATGGAGTCCATCTCCTATAAATGGCTATTTCACTTGGTTAATAGGTAACGAAAATGCGGGGTAACACGTGGGATAGAAAAGGCACCCAGGTCCGCTTGACTGGGGATACCTGGTTGACGCCGGTCATGTCCGTCGAATTTGGGGCATGACAGGTGCACTATAAAGTGGATGAGCAAAGTGTGCAACCTGAGACATCGGAATAGATAGAGCACCACTAGAAGCTAGAGGTTCCAAAATCATGTACGGAGAAGACAGTAGCACTTCTCTAACAAATCATGTGCATCATCTGAAGCTTAGCCACTAAAAGTAGGAGGATGACACTACCTGAACCTCTCAAGTCTAAGTTGCTCCTCCTTAGATGCTACTACCGTAACCTCAGAATAAACCAGAACAGCAGGCTATCCTGGCGTAACCTCTACAACCTGATCAACATCGACCTGATACTCTAGAGTACAGGCTGTGGGAGTCTGAGCTCCTCCCCCAACTTGAGATGTGGCTGGTTCAAGTGAAATCAATTTTGCCTGAGTAAGGGTACAAAACATTCTCACAAACTATGTAAGGGTTTCCTGAAATGTAGGGGTGGCAATAGGTGCTTGGCTCCTCTGTCGCAGCTCGAGCAGGTATTCAAGCCACACCAAATTCCCATCCTCGACCTCTGCCCCAACACCACGTGGCAATATTAGGGGTCACAGTGTCTAGTCGTCAGATCCCACAGTGCGTGTCCTCACCATCTGTGAGAGAATAAAAAGTCAAAGATTATGATTTCGAAGTCAACCAATGCGCACGATATTGAATCGAAGTGGATGTTTCCAAGAAATTCCTTAGCCTCTCGAAAATAAGTACAGACATATCCATATCAATCTGCAAGACTCTATTAATCGTTCTTATGACTCGTAACACCTATGAACCTAAATATCTCATACCAACTTGCCACAACTCCAATTTCCACAGATGTCGTGATGGCACCTATTCTCTAAGACTAGGTAAGACTAATATTTAATAATAACTTAACAGAATAATCAACATAACTATTAAAGCAAGACTAATAAGCTCAAATAAACTCCCAAAATAAAATCTCAACAACATATCTCCAAAAACTGTAGAACTGAGCCATAAGCTCTACTAAATAATCTAGAATATCTACTACAACACAGTTTGAATAGGAAATGCAAAAAGAATAAAAGTTAAGGGAAGGTGACTCTAAGGCTTGTGGATGCCGAGCAGGTATATCTTGAAGTTTTTGGATGACATCTACAATAAAACACTAAAGTCCATCGAGGGAAGACATACATGGATATGCACAAAAGGATGTGCAGAAGCGTAGTATGAGTACACCACAACGGTACTGTAAGGCCCCGAAAAATTTCGCTAAGAAAACTATGCTTTGTGATGCTATATAGGCTAATTATGATTTTTTATGTGCTATTAATATGGTGGACATCAATTATACTTGGTAAATATGTGTATAAGTCTTATGGTAAGTGATATGGGTCCAAATGGAAGCCTAAGTGTATGCCAAATGGGAAACATTTCGTAATAGGCTAAAATTTCAAATGGATTCTCACAAGGCTCCACTTTGAACGAGTATATCTAACTATTTAAGAGATTTTATGTGATTAAAAACATATCATATGAAATTTCTTTGAGTCTAGTTTCCAACACTTTAAACCGTTCGTCATTTGGACATTCCTACACAAAGTTATGACCAAATTACCAAAGGCTGGAAAAATGTGATCCTGTGTTAGATTTGCGATCTCAATGTCCATTACGCGGTCCGCATTTTTGATCTGCGGTCCCAAATCAGGTCGCAGATTGGACCAGTGTAGCCCAGTTTTGGATGCCAATTTTGCAGTGCATTATGCGGCCAGCATTCGCGTTTTGCGGTCCATTCTGCTATAGCATACCTGACATCGTAGGGTTAATTTTCCTATTTTTATAACCAGACCCCATGTCTATATATTAAACCCTACCCTTCATTTTAGGCCTATTTTCTGATACATTCAGAGAGAGAGAAGGGTTCCTAGAGGGAGAAGGGGTCCTTCATCAATATTTCTCCTAAAGATCTTGCTTAAATCTTGAATATTTGTCAAGAAAGGCACCTTGGTCATCTTCCTAAAAGGTAAGGGTCTATAATTCAAGCTCTTAATTTCTAGATATAACTAGGATAGACCATTAGAAGGGTAATTGATGAGGATAGAAGTGGATATCTTTCATGCATGAGTTCTTAAGAGTATTTTGTTAGGTCTTGAGCTAAGGATGAGATGAGGGATGGTAAGATCTTTCACAAAATGGTTTTAAAAGCATGATACCCACTTAGTGTTTGAAAATATGTTCAAATGATCTAGAAATATGATAACCTCTCTAATTGGTGGTTCGATTTGTCATGTTCCTAATAGATTGACGTTGCTAAGAGTCTCTGAGTATAGTAGGACTTAAGGAAAGCTCAATAGAGGTATGTAGGATAAAATTTCTCTCTTGGAAGTGAATTCCATATTGTTTGTAAGTTTAAGTGTGGTTTACCTACCCAAAATTGTATAGTCCTGAGTCGCATCTTAAATGAAGTTTAGCATGCTAATTGGGTGAGAAGAATTGCTCTGTTTAATGCTCCTAGTTGCTATTGTGTGTACTAAATGACTTGGTTGATTATGTCTACTTGGTCTACTTGTTGATGATATGTAATGACATATGGAAATGAATCGAATAAGGAAGTGTGAAACAAATTATGAAATAAGTCTCAAATCTTATGAGCTAACATCTAAAAGTAGAATGGCCTAAAGGTCTTGTACTGAGCTATGCCCATAAGTGGATGTTTTATATAATGCTTTGCCTTATATATACGATCAATGTGTAATATAATTGTTGGTTGGTATATTCCTCTTTGGGAAGAGTCCCTTATGCTTGATAATTCTATCTTGGTTGAATTCGAAAATACATAATTTCAGGAATATTTGGTACATTGATATTAGTTGGTGATCTTTGGAAATAAAGGGATGAAAATGTGAAAAAAGAAAAGGAATACGGCCACCATGCAAGGAATAAATACTCCTGTGAATGGCCAAATGAGCCAAGGAAATACTGTTGTTGTTGGTGACTGGAAATACTAATTGGAATCTACAAATTGTGAAGGATATTGAGGTAAGCACGGTTGCGTTTATGATATATTCAAATACTTGTATTTATTCTACAATTGTGTGCAATACTAAATTGAATCAAATATGTTTTTTTGGGAGTATCTTTAGCAACACCGAGGAAGGGTGGGTCATAAGACTCATTCTTGAAACTACACGTGCCGGTGTAGGGGCGGATCATGCTTATTCCCCTTAACTGGGATGATCTTGGTAACATTATAATTCGGTAACGCCAACCCACACGGCATATGTGGGAAGGTAGCTTAGCTGATCGGGCCGTGATCGGATGCCATGCCGCACACATGGTGGTATTGTGCTGGAAATTAATAATTTGGAAATTTGAGATCTGGGAATTCAAAAAAAATAGAAATTTGTGATTTGGTACATGTCTCTAAAGGGACGACCTAGCCAATCGGGTCGTGATCGGACTCCGTGCTAACAAAGACAGTGGTAAAACTTATATCGGTGCTAGAGATCTCCCAACCAAAAAAATTATATATATTATTTTCATAAACTAGATGACTAACATGTTTCAAAATTGGGTGTTAGAATATTGTTGACCTTGACTTACTGTCTGTGGATTCTTTGCTTGTATGGATATTCTATTTTGAAATAGGACTTTTTGCCTTACATACTAGTGCTTTTCCACGGCATTAACGTCCCTTTTGCCGGGGGCGCTACATTCGTGTTATGATTGTAGGTGGTTCTATAGCAGGTACTTAAGTCCACCGGTAGTAGCACCTCCTCTACTTTTTGTCAGGTGTGTTGGTGAGCCCCACTCCATCCCAGGGTCATATTATGTATCTTTTGTTCATTTCTGAATACATTTTGAGGTATAGCTGCGGCCTTGTTACCGGCATTTCCCTATTTCTCTTATCTTGTATTTAGAGGCTCCCTAGACTATTGTGGGTGGTAGTTGATGTTGGGAGTCTGGGATAGAAATGTTGGTACTTGATAAGCATGTTTTTCATTAAATTTGTAAGCTTGTAATATTTAGAACACTAAATGAAGCAACTAGTGAGAATGAAATGAGGGTTTCTAACGACAGATTTCTTTGCGTTTTATTGAATGGGATAATATCCCCTCTTTATTTATGAACTAGCTTGGGTAGAATGAAACATAGCAGGCTTGCTCAGTCAGGTTTACTCGGTTGAGCGCCTATCATGCTCCTCGAATTTTGGGGCGTGACAAACTTGGTATCAAAGCCTAAGGTTTTAAAGTGTCCTAGGATGTCTCGGAGCCGTGTCTAGTATAGTCCTTCTTATCTGTGTGTTGTCAACCACATCTATAAGTTGGAGGCTATTTGGACATTTAGGAATTTCACCCTTCTTTGATATTCTGGATCGTGCTATAGAGCTCAAGATAGAGATCTAATTTCCTTGTTATGTCCCATTTCTCAGATGAGTAATCCACGAGTACGGAGCAACAAAGAAGGAGTAACCTCGCCATTGAATATGAATTTAGGGGAGATTGTGCATGAGTTCTTAGAGAGGATGCGTCAAGTTGTGGAAGGATTGGAGGAACTTGTTGCTAAGGGAAGTGTCCTTGTCCCTGCTAATGTCTCCACACCACCTGAGAGTGTGGTGAGAGCATCAAAGAAACAAAAGAGGGTTGTTGGTACTAATAAGCCGGAATGCTTAGTTTGCAAGAAGCGTCACTTGGGGAGATGTTGGATGACTCTCGAGACATGTTACGGTTGTAGAAAGAGGGAGCACAAGAAGGATAAATTCCCTAGGATGATTACACATATCGCGGTCTGCCCGGTATATGGGAAGGAGCATTTAACATGTCGTGAGCATGCCCAACAACATGTTTGGGGTGGTAGGTCAGGGCAATTCCAAGGGCCCACCCAGAAAACCAATACTGGAATAGGTACTCCCGCACTGGAAGCTTGGAGGAAGGAAAAGGGGGAAGTCTATAGTGTAGACAAGTATGTCTATTATCAGGTCGGTGGGGCGAGTCACTTTAGTGGACCTCGCCCGTGTTGTGTGAAATATGGGAAATGTCATTCGGGAGTATGTCGTTATGGTACCAATGTGTGCTACAAGTGTGGTATGTTAGGTCACCTTCAAAGAGACTGTCATTTATCTAGCCAGATCACAGGCAGGGGTACAACACAACCAGCTAGTTCTACAGCTAGTTCATCTATAGCGCCTTCGGGATACGGAGCAGTTGGGGGTGATATTCGGAGATCGGGGGGACCTAATAGGTTCTATGCTACGAGGAAGCATCAGAGGTCGGAGTCTTTTTCGGGTATGGCTACAGGTATATTGACTTTCAATCTCGTGGTGTATATGCTCTTATTTATTTGGGTTTTGCTATGTCACACGTCAATCCTTGTATTGCTGTGGAATTTGGAATAGAGTCAATACGACCTTATAGTCCATTCTGTATATCTACCCTTTGAGCGAGATGTATTACTCATGAAGCCTCTTCATTACAATTACCTTACTTGCAACCTCTTGTGGAATTGAGTCTTACAATGATTTCCTGAATGGAGTCAGAATCCGAGGGAAACTAATTCTACTTGCTTTCCTAGATTCTCACTAAGGAACCATATCTTTTGAATTTCTTACTAGTCATTTTACCCAAAAAAATAACATGTATTCACTTGTGCTTATGCATAAACTGTCATAAAATTTACCTTTGTGGTACTAAATTCGGTGTGAAGCAGCATTATATTGTGATCCTTCTAGAGTAACTCTTTTCTCCCTGGTGTAGATGACTTCTATGGTTCAAATAACCTCTCTGCTCCTTCGTTAATATTATCATAAAGTTTTTCACTATCTAATGACATGAGATCCTATCTCGGCTCCTATTATAGATGTGCATATCAGTTGAAGCAGGGCGATTATCTATATAAGCTTCTGAGAAATTTGAGATCTTCACAAACCCGCCACAAAAAGGCCTTTTCTTTTCCCATTGTAGTATGACTTTCGTTCTCACTTAAATTGTTCCGCAATAAGTAACTCAATTTATTCCTAGTGTTGAAGTTGCCGTAAAGTGGCCAGGTATCACAGCCGTAGAATTATGATAACAGGACCGTGTCAATATCATCTCATAAGAAAAGATTTTATTCCCTCTCAAGCCAGCACCTGAAACCCCCTCCATATTTTTAAATAAGTCCTGGTAATGTGGAATCAATCGTGAAAGGTTCGTATTTGGTGTTTCAGATTTGCTGCGTAGCATATTAATTTCAAAGGCAAGTTGTCGTATCTTCATCATTTCTTGTATAGGATAAACTATCAAGAAGGGTTGAGCGGTCCAGACTATATAAACCTCACAAGTGCTTAACTTCTATTTCATTATCATGGGCTTATGGCACAGGTTCCTTGTATTAATCAATATTAGGAGTGTAATTCGACATTATACCTTGAAACCCCTATCTCATTCAAGGTGTCAAAGTATTCCCACGCTTGATAATTCGATCTTCCCCACACTCCAGGAGTCGATCGGTAGTACGTACCTGGATATTCCTCCGTAAATAATTTCTATTGCCGATATGCTATCTAAACTTCATGCCTTATTATTCCAACCAATAATTTTACTGCAACGATTAATAGTGTCATCATATTCCGTAGTAAGTGTTATACCATATGGGCTCAAGAATGTCAAGGGGTAGTGTCATCCTGCGGTCAACCGAATTGGGTAGGAACTCTATGGTTGTATTCATTCTAGCCCTCTTAGAATAATGGTTAAAAGTCACGAAATGTTTAAACTCAGGTGTCTGGCATAAGGATCTAGAGTTAAAGAAAGTGCGCAAGCTATTCTCAAGGTTTCTTCTTGGATGATGCTATGCAAACTGTTCCTAAGGGTAAAATAGATGTAGTACATTTTAGAATTTGAGAAGCCTTAAAAGAGACGGGTCAAATTATGAGTATGATGTCCCTGTGTCGTATCGCTGCCCTCCATGATTCCGGTGTTCCATGTATATGTGTCTAAAGAGGTGATTGGGAACCTTCGGTATATCATTCCGATGGAAAGTATTGAAGGTGAAGTTAATGGGTAGTTGGCTTATGCGAGATATCTAGCTGTAATTCTTGTTATATGAGTTTGGAGGTTGGGATTGTTTCCGAAGGTATGTTGTGGAAAATCTTGTAAGTCGATAAGGCCACCTTGAAGGCCGAAAGTATCGTGGAAAGAAAATATTTTCGCTTGATCGTATAACAATTGGTTTGATTTGAAAGGTACCTTATAGGTGTTGTGATTTGAAAATGTGCAATCCATGTCCAGGTATCATCGTGATAGCGTGGTGCATATATTACTGAGGTTCTTATTATTTATGAATACATTATGGTAATTTGTCAAGTTGTGGATGTGTTTTTAGGATGGTGTTGTTGGTTCTCTGACAGGTGGATAGGTCTAGTTACAAATGAGACTGCCAAAATTTCTGAAAAATTCAGGAATTAGTCAAAATTTAGGGACTTGAGGTAAGGTGTAAAAAGAAATATGTTATGTTGGGTTTTTGGGTCAGGATCTACCTCTCATTCGAAGATGAATGATCCTAAGGGGGAAAATGTAAGGCCCCGGAAATTTTCGCTAAGAAAACTATGCTTTGTGATGCTATATAGGCTAATTATGATATTTTATGTGCTATTAACATGATGGACATCAATTAGACTTGGTAAATATGTGTATACGTCAGATGGTAAGTGATGTGAGGTCCAAATGGAAGCCTAAGTGTATGCCAAATGGGAAAAATTTCGTAATAGGCTAAAATTTCAAATGGATTCGCACAAGGCTCCACTTTGAACGAGCATATCTAAATATTTATGAGGTTTTATGTGATGAACAACCTATCATATGAACTTTCTTTGAGTCTAGTTTTCAAAGCTTTAAACCGTTCGTCATTTGAACATTTCTACACAAATTTATAACCAAATTACCAATGGCTGGAAAAATGCGATCCTATGTCAGATTTGCGATCTCAATGTCCATTATGCGGTCCGCATTTTTTATCTGCAGTAGCAAATCGGGTCGCATATTGGACCAGTGTAGCCCAGATTTAGATGCCGATTTTACGGTGCATTATGCGGCCAGCATTCACGTTCTGCGGTCCATTCTGCTATAGCACACCTGACATCATAGGGTTAATTTTCCTATTTTTATAACCCGACCCATGTCGATATATTACACCCTACCCTTCATTTTAGGCTTATTTACTGATACATTTAGAGAGAGAGAGAAGGGTTCCTAGAGGGATAAGGGGTCCTTCATCAATATTTCTCCTAAAGATCTTGCTTAAACCTTGAAGATTTGTCAATAAAGGCATCTTGGTCATCTTCCTAAAAGGTAAGGGTCTATAATCCAAGCTCTTAATTTCTAGATATTACTAGGATATACCATTAGAAGGGTAATTGATGAGGATAGAAGTGGATATCTTTCATGCATGAGTTCTTAAGAGTATTTTCCTAAGGTCTTGAGCTAAGGATGGGATGAGGGATGGTAGGATCTTTCACAAAATGGTTTTAAAAGCATGATACCCACTTAGTGTCTGAAATTATGCTCAAATGAACTAGAAATATGATCACCTCTCTAATTTGTGGTTCGATTTGTCATGTTCCTAACATATTGACGTTGCTAAGAGTCTCGGAGTATAGTAGGACTTTAGGAAAGCTCAATCGAGGTATGAAGGCTAAACTTCCTCTCTTGGAAGTGAATTCCATATTGTTTGTAAGTTTAAGTGTGGTTTACCTACCCAAAATTGTATAGTCCTGAGTCGCATCTTAAATGAAGTTTAGCATGCTAATTGGGTGAGAAGAATTGCTCTGTTTAATGCTCCTAGTTGCTATTGTGTGTACTAAATGACTTGGTTGATTATGTCTACTTGGTCTACATGTTGATGAGATGTAATGATATATGGAAATGAATCGAATAAGGAAGTGTGAAACAATTATGAAATAAGTCTCAAATCTTATGAGCTAACTTCCAAAAGTAGAATGGCCTAAAGGTCTTGTACTGAGCTATGCCCATAAGTGGATGTTTTATATAATGCTTTGCCATATAGATACGATCAAATGTGTAATATAATTGTTGGTTGGTATATTCCTCTTTGGGAAAAGTCCTTTATGATTTATGATTCTATCTTCGGTTGAATTCGAAAATACATAATTTCCAGAATATTATGTACATTGATATGGGTTGGTGATCTTTGGAAATAAAGTGATGAAAATGTGAAGAAAAAAAAAACCGAGTACGGCCACCGTGCCAGGAATAAAGAATCTTGTGAATGGCCAAATGACCCAAGGAAATAATGTTGTTGTTGGTGACTGGAAATACTAATTGGAATCTATAAATTGTGAAGGATATTGAGATAAGCATGGTTGCATTTATGATATATTCATATACTTGTATTTATACAACAATTGTGTGAAATACTAAATTGAATGAAATATGTTTTTTGGGAGTATCTTTAGCAACAGCGAGGAAGGGTGGGTCATAAAACTCATTCCTGAAACTACATGTGCCGGTGTAGGGGTGGATCGTGCTTATTCCCCTTAACTGGGATGATCTTGGTACCACTATAATTTGGTAACGCCAACTCACACAGCATATGTGGGAAGGTAGCTTAGCTGATCGGGCCGTGATCGGACGCCATGCCGCACACATGGTGGTATTGTGATGGAAATCAACAATCTGGAAATTTGAGATTTGGGAATTCAAAAAAACTAGAAATTTGTGATTTGGTACATGAAACCTAAAGGGACGACCTAGCCGATCGAGTCGTGATCGGACTCTGTGCTAACAAAGATAGTGGTAAAACTTATATCGGTCCTAGAGATCTCCCAACCAAAAAAATATATATATTATTTTCATAAACTAGATGACTAACATTTTTCAAAATTGGGTGTTTGTCACGACCCCAATCCCCGTCGTGATGGCGCCCAACACAACTGCTAGGCAAGCCCGACCATTTACACTCTCAACCCGAGCATGAAGCTCAAAATCAATTAATTGAATATCATTATCGGCAATAAAGCTAAAATCTTAACTGATAGATAGAAACCAAACTGGATAATCTCCAAAAGACCTAGGGGTCATGCGTCTAGAGCCTCTAACAAAACAGAGTAATAAAACTCCAAAATACAAATGATCAAAACTGCGGAAAATAATAATAAGGGAATAGGGAAGAAGTCGGGTCCTGCGAACGTCAGGCAGCTACCTCGACAACTCCAATAAAACTCTGAAGCAGCAGTTATCTCAGCTAAACTTCAAAAATACCTGAACCTGCACACATGATGTAGGGAGTAAAGTGAGTACTTCCAACTCAGTGGTAATAAGAGAGAATAATATCTGAGCGATAAGAAAACAAGTATGGGCACACCAAAATGCTATAAAAGACAGTACAACCCTTTGAGAAAAATCGAAATACTGTGAAAATCCTTTAGAAAATCTCAAGATCAGTTCAAAATCTCTTTTACAAAATCTCTTTTACAAATATCCCATTTTATTTTTCAACGGCCAAGAATATGAATACTATATCAGATAGAGCAAGTCGGCTCATAAGTCTGCCCCTTGGGCACAATATTCCTTAACATATAACACCAGGGTATCTGGTCAATAAGGCAAGTAACAGTATAAATGCCAATGATATATAAGTGCTAAATGTCATGCCACGTAGTACAAACAGGAGTGAATGCGTGAATGCAATGCAATGCACATGACCGCTACGGCGCGTAGCCCGATCCATGGGTACCCTGCGCTTACTGGGGGTGTGTACAGACTCCAGAGGGGCTCCTACAGCCCAAGCGCAATATCTTGGTCAGTCATTCTTACCTCACCGGTCAGCCATTGTTACCTGACCAATGTATATCACACAGTGCCATTGTTACCACTGTTCCAAGTATATATTATAGTGTCATTGTTACCACTGTTTCAAGTATAACATAGAGTGTCATTGTTNGTCCAGAAAATAATATAGTAAGCCCCTAGGGCATTTACAAATAGAAGTTTCCAGCCCGAAATACATCTAAAATGTCATTTAAGTTTTCAAAACTTAGAAGCATGGCTGAGTTTGCAAAACAGTATTTAAAACCTTGGACTGAAATAAAATGATATGCAAGATATGCTAAAATAGTAATATCAATCCCCGAAGGATTCACATAGTTGGCACGAAGCCCAAACATAGCAATCAACCCAAATCATGATAGCATCAAGTAGTTTTCAGTCAATCACGTAGTAAAATCAACAACCGGGATGGACCAAGTCACAATCCCCAACGGTGCTCTACCCCACGCTCATACATAGTGTGCAAGTCACCAAATTACCGCACTATGATGTGCAAATCCGGGGTCTCAAACCCTCAGGATATCATTCACCAGTATTACTCATCTCGAACCGGTGAAATTCCTCGCTCGCGACACCTTTGCCCCTCAAATTGGCCTCCACGCACGTCAAATCTAACCAAAATCAGTACAAATATATCATAATATGCTAATGGGACAACACCCAATCGAAAACAATCGAAATATAACAAAAATCTCGAAACTAGCAAAACCCGAGCCCCGGGACCGCTTCTCGAAAAATTACGAAATTAAAATCCACGGATTCCTTATCTCGCCACGAGTCCGTACATACCAAGAACACCCAAATCGGACCACAAATGGCCCCTCAAATCCCAAATTTAGAATTTTTACTGCAAGCCCTAATTTCATATGATTTGGCTACGTTTTCATGAATTTCAAGGATGAATCTTCAATATAATCATGTATTTAACTCATAAAACTTACCTCCAATTGATTCTCAGTCGAAACCCTCTTAGATCCTCGCCAAAAGATCCCAAGCTTGCTCAAAAATGGTGGAAATAACATAACCCTCGCGGATGAAAAATGATATTAAACTCTTACTGGCCTTCAGGGGTTTCCGCTTCTGCGGTCGCAAGGCCCGCTACTGCGGTCCTTGTCCGCTTAAGCGGAAATTCATTAAATCACAAGGGTCGCTTCTGCGACTAAATTTCTCGCTTTTGCGAGATCTCTCCTCCAAGCCCAAACTGCTTCTGCGACTTCTTGTCCGCTTCTACGGACCCGCATAGGCAAAAATAATTCCGCTTCTGCAGAACTACTCAACCTCACCCTCTTTCGCACCTGCGATGCCTTCTCCGCTTCCGCGCAACCGCATCTGCGGTCTCCTTTCCGCAGATGCGGAAATACCTGCTGCAACCAAGAACCTGCAATTCCAACTTCAAATTTCTTCCGTTTAACCACCTGAAACAACCCCGAGGCCCCCGGGACCTCAACCAAAGGCACCAACGTATCCCAAAACATCATACAAACTTATTCCAATCATCAAAACACATCGAACAACACTAAAATCATCAATTCACGTCGGATTCAAGCCTAAGTTTCTTCAAAGCTTCCGATACACGCATTTGATCAAAAACCCGACCAAACGACGTCCGAATCACTTGAAAATTTGCAGACATATCCAAAATCACCTAACGAAGCTACTGCAGCTCTCAGAATTCCATTCCGACCCTCGGATAAAAATCTCACCTATCAACCGGAATTTGCCAAAATTCAAACTTCGCCAATTCAAGCCTAATTCTACACTAAGACTCCAAAATCAATTCCGATTTCACTCCTAAGTCTCAAATCATCCCCCAAAGCTAACCGACTCATCAGAATTCACATGCGAGCCTCCTTACTAAATAGTCAACTTCCAGTTGACTTTTCCAAAACAAACTTCCTTCAATGAGACTATGTGCCTCATTTCCAACTAAAACCAATTCAATTCTATCCGATCAACTCGAATACTGATATTGAAACATAGAACAACAAAGTATTGGGGAAACGGGGCGGTAAGTCATGTGACAATGGGCCAGGTCGTCACATCCTCCCCAACTTAAGCAAAAGCTCGTCCTCGAGCAGACCCAGAGTTGTCCTAGAAGTTCACCAATAGCTGAATAAGTTTACCATGCATATAAACCAGGGTGATCCCACGTCACCCTATCTCATATAGGTCCGACAACACAATATAGCTGAAATTTTTCAGCCCATTTAGTCCATAAACTATAGAACTACATTTCACCTTTTGAAATCTTACACAAGATCATAACTTCACATTTTTACTCAGAATAAACCCGAATTAGCTGTAATAATCCATACCTGCAACCTTGGCTACAATCATATGATATACCCCATAACTCAAACACATGCAGCGATAACTTCCATTTACAACAGCTGCCCACGACAACCAAATATCGATAGAAAATCTCTTGTTAGATAAAGTATCATTTCAATACCTTCATATACTGCCAACGGCAACTGAAACACGCGATATACTAAACCCATCTCTCAGATCAACCATTCATGAATCCATTTACCTCTTGACTGTTACTACAACAGATTTCCAAGCCAAACCTTGATATTACCTTTCTAACAAGCTAAAATCAAATTGGTTCATGCTCATTAATGACTCCAATGACCACTTCGACTCCAACCACCCCTCTGGTGATATGACACCTCGATGCAGGCCTAATCCATAACTTGCGTAATACATGCACCAATGAGAAGCAGTCTGAACATACTTAAATTATGACAATGACTCAACGAAAGAGCTATACCTCAAGCTCAACAGTACCATTACAACACAAAACTGAGATCCCGTCTCACATCATAGAGATAGAGTACCTGAATTCTCCTCGAAAGGTCATAACTTTACGTGGCCTTTCCACAAGCGCGATCCTATCCAAACACTATTACCCATGAAGCACCTCAAGTCACCATGCTCAACACGGACAGCCACGCACAGATTGAGGTCGGAAATCCAGCGATCCATCACACCCACGGTGAAGCAAGTAGTATACTCTATTCAATCCTGAAAGGCCACAACCGATGCGCTATTAGCCGAGCAACACCCAATACGGATTTTCCTCAGAAACCAGGGAGTAATGCATACAACGTAACATATAGAAAACTATTCTCAACATCACACTGTTGTGGCGTGCAACCCGATCCAGATAACATACCCGTGGCGGCTTGCCACCCGATCCACATATATATTTCATAAGAGGAGATGCACATCGAGCCAAATTTTCTCATTACAATAAACACATATAGTCTCATGCCCTGCCGCACAAAACGCATCCGAACAAGTCCCTCAATACCGGAACTGAATCAATGGTAGAAACCTCTGCACTGACATCCGCCACGAAGGCCCAATTAATAAAGAAATGCTTGCCAGCCGTCCGCTGGTCTCTGGAATACAAGCTACCCTGCTAGAACATAATCCGCTGCACATTGCCATGCAGCCTGTGGCATTTTTCGACATAGCCCATAACACATTAGTCTAGACAACCTGACATTGGGATAACCAGTCTGCAATCTAATATCATAACCCAAATTTAACATACCAAGCAAAGAAAGATCCACTCAGACCTCCAATTTCCATAATCGCTAGATGATGTTGATACACACGATCTACAACTACTGCATAGTCGGATCACGAGAACTACTAGTCTCCAACACATATAACACATGAATCACTATGCCTGGTCCCATACTCCACCGTACGAATTCATAACACACATCAAGTATCCTGCGCCATCAACAATTCAATTAACAACGGTCGATCCAACAAGAGAACACCGCAATACCACCAAATATTATCAGTTTTCATTACCTTGCCCCTTTTTTCTGAACATAACCCCCCGCTAAATCACTAGCATAGCAATACCATCTTCCTTAATCATCTGAAGATCGACTCTTAAATCACCTGCAACTGCCCGTGCTGCTTATGAATTTAATGACTCCCCATTATGACATGAACCAAAACCTTGAACACGCAAATCTCAATTCTCCATATCATAACACATAGACCATACCACACTAGGATAACATGAGGACATCTATCTCTCTCCTGCGCCGCAGACAACGACGCACTCAACTAGTCAAGAACTTTCATGATCCCATATAGGAGAAAAATTATTACACACTCCATGCTTCGCATACCCATAGGAAATATACTCATTTTCAAACCACGGTAAAACACATCAAGAACTCTTTCTCCCAATTCCATTGCACAAGCTAAACTGTCGGGACTGAATCCTTCTACCCAAACCAAGTTAAGCAAACTGCCAGCACTTAAAAGCTTTGCTGCACAATACCTGTAAGGCTCATTACCTCGAACACATACAATAATTAATCATATCCTTACCATACCGATTTGGTTCATCATCAAGTTATTCCATTTATCCAATTTTCTTCCCAATTCATCTTTAATTTGATATTCTCCCTTGCTGTAGCACCACAATACCTCAACCCAGGTTACCACACTAGACTCGCACATAAAACCACATTGTCTACGACCCATAGGCCATTTAATACCCTCTCAAATGTTCCCAGAAATACCACATTCCAGAATGCTTTACTTTGAAGAACTTCCTGCGATTCTGAATTCGTTTACCATTACCTTCCAAATGCGGATACGTAGAATCCCATGATCAACACAAAGTACCGCAAGTCTTGATCTTTTATAATGAAAACACAGTCTCTAACCACATACACAAACTTAAGACACCTAATTACTACATGCAAAATCTTGAACACAGTAAAACCATTCTCGAGAGTCATTCACTCTTATTCAGCTGTAATTCACCTGCCCTAAATAAACGGAACCACTCGTGCCTTATTAGTATTCTGACACCGCAGAACATGATTTCCTGCAGATACAAACAACCATCTTCCTTCTCTATACACTGAGCATTCTTTATCAACAGTAGCTCAAAAATACCCTAATATTTCCTCACATTTACGAAAGTACCCTATAAACTTTGTAAAAAATTTCCTACACACGTGCCATCCTCGGCTCAATTTCTGCAACCAGAACTGATCTGCCATCATCCTTCAAAACGGAACCAACATTGCACATAGCCGTGCAATCAGCTGACCAACAGCAACCTCCCCAACTTGGCTCGAAGCCATATATCAAGGCACTCTTAACAACTCATAGAACTTTTACTCCAATGATGCCACAATGTTATAGTGAGATTAAACTCAAGTCATTTACAAGTTTGTGAATACACAGATCATCTAGCACTGACATTCTCTGCAAACCTCGCATTCATTTCCACATCAGCTGATCCATTTTCTTAAGCATCCTAATTTCTCAAATTTCAACAAATACCCTTCAATTACACATGAGATCTTCTAACATAAACATAAGGATCATACCCATCAAAAACACTCCGCAGGAGATAACCCACCTGCTTCGCCAAATTTCAATATTTCAACATGCCTTCCACCATGATATACGTTACACAATCAATTAGTCTTTCTGAGTCTAAGCTCATACCGCCACACGAAATGTACACTTTCCAACTAAGAGACATGAAAAATATTCTTCACGCGCCCATAACTTGGGGCTACACATCAGACCGCAATAGAAAACAAACACTTAACGACTCATCTATTAACCATCAGACTTCTTCGTCACTACCAAAATCACATAGATTCACCTTGCAGTACTGACATACTCATCACATGGATATCCCACCGCCAACCCGGCTAATAAGAACATTACTGAACATATAAGTTCAAAACACTTGCTCACTCAATCAGCACCTCGGTGCTCAAGCCATAGGCAAAGATTCGGCCTCAAGTCCTCCTGACTGGCCCAACATGAACTCACGGAGATTACATCNAGAGGGTCATGAATATAGAGCCTCTAACAATACAGAGTAATAAAACTCCATACTACAAATGATCAAAACTACGGAAAGTAATAATAAGGGAATAGGGAAAAAGTCGGGTCCTGCGAACGTCAGGCAGCTACCTCGACAACTCTAATAAAACTCTGAAGCAGCAGTTATCTCAGCTAAACTTCCACAATACCTGAACCTGCACACATGTTGCAGGGAGTAAAGTGAGTACTTCCAACTCAGTGATAATAAGAGATAATAATATCTGAGCGATAAGAAAACACGTATGGGCACACCAAAATGCTATAAATGACAGTACAACCCTTTGAGAAAAAACCGAAATACTGTGAAAATCCTTTAGAAAATCCCAAGATCAGTTCAAAATCTCTTTTACAAAATCTCTTTTACAAATATCCCATTTTATTTTTCAACGGCCAAGAATATGAATACTATATCAGATAGAGCAAGTCGGCTCATAAGTCTGCCCCTTGGGCACAACACTTCTTAACAAATAACACCAGGGTATCTGGTCAAGAAGGTAAGTAAAAGTATGTATGCCAATGATATATGAGTGCTAAATGTCATGCCACGTAGTACAAACAGGAGTGAATGCGTGAATGCAANTGTGCGCATAAAGACATGTGGAAGAAATTTCAAGAATTATATCTCAAGCTGAATCAAGTACGCACGATAAGAATTCCAAGAAAGTGAAGATTTCCTAGAGGTTCTGCAGCCTCTCGAGGATAAATACAGACTTCTCTGTACCGTTTCACGAGACTCTACTAACCGGCTCATGACTCATTAGGCCTAGTAACCTAGGCTCTGATACCAACTTGTCACGACCCCAATCCCGGTCGTGATGGCGCCCAACACAGCTGCTAGGCAAGCCCAACCATTTACACTCTCAACCCGAGCATGAAGCTCAAAATCAGCTAATTGAATATCATTATCGACAATAAAGCTAAAANAGCTACGGCGCGTAGCCCGATCCATGGGTACCCTGCGCTCACTGGGGGTGTGTACAGACTCCGGTGGGGCTCCTACAGCCCAAGCGCAATATCTTGGTCAATCATTATTACCTGACTGGTCAGCCATTATTACCTGACCAATTTATATCACACAGTGCCATTGTTACCATTGTTCCAAGTATGTATTACAGTGTCATTATTACCACTGTTTCAAGTATAACATAGAGTGTCATTGTTACCACTGTTTCAAGTATAACATACAGTGTCATTGTTACCACTGTTTCAAGTCACTTTATAATCAGTCCATAAAATAATATAGTAAGCCCCTAGGGCATTTACAAATAGAAGTTTACAGCCCGAAATACATCTAAAATGTCATTTAAGTTTTCAAAACTTAGAAGCATGGCTGAGTTTGCAAAACAATATTTAAAACCTTGAACTGAAATCAAATGATATGCAAGATATGCTAAAACAGTAATATCAATCCCCGAAGGATTCACATAGTTGGCACGAAGACCAAACATAGCAATCAGCCCAAATCATGATAGCATCAAGTAGTTTTTAGTCAATCACGTAGTAAAATCAACAACCAGGACGGACCAAGACACAATCCCCAACGGTGCTCTACCACACACCCATACCTAGCGTGCAATTCACCACAATACAGCACTATGATGTGCAAATCCGGGGTTTCAAACCCTCACGATATCATTCACAAGGATTACTCACCTCGAACTAGTGAAATTCCTCGCTCGCGATGCCTTTGCCCCTTAAATTGGCCTCCACGCGCATCAAATCTAACCAAAATCAGTACAAATATATCATAATATACTAATGGGACAACATCCAATCGAAAACAATCTAAATATAACAAAAATCTCGAAACTAACAAAACCCGAGCCCCTGGCCCACTTCTCAAAAAATTACGAAATTAACATCCACGGATTCCTTATCTCGCCACGAGTCCGTACATACCAAGAACACCAAAATCGGACCACAAATGGCCCCTCAAATCACAAATTTAGAATTTTTACTTCAAGCCCTAATTTTATATGATTTGCCTATGTTTTCATGAATTTCAAGGATGAATCTTCAATATAATCATGTATTTAACTCATAAAACTTACCTCCAATTGATTCCCAGTCGAAACCCTCTTAATTCCACGCCAAAAGCTCTCAAGGTTGCTCAAAAATGGTGGAAATAACATAACCCTCGCGGATGAAAAATGATATTAAACTCTTACTGGCCTTCAGGGGTTTCCGCTTCTGCGGTCCCCAGGCCCGCTTTCGCGTGACCGTTTCTGCAGTCCTTGTCTGCTTAAGTGGAAATTCATTAAATCACAAGGGTCGCTTCTGCGACTAAATTTCTCGCTTCTACGAAATCTCTCCTCCAAGCCCAAACCGCTTCTGCGACTTCTTGTCTGCTTCTGCGGACCCGCATAGGCGAAAATAATTCCGCTTCTGCGGAACTGCTCAAACTCACCCTCTTTCGCACCTGCGATGCCTTCTCCGCTTCCGTGCAACCGCATCTGCGGTCTCCTTTCCGCAAATGCGGAAATACCTGCTGCAACCAAGAACCTGCAATTCCAACTTCAAATTTCTTCCGTTTAACCACCCGAAACCACCCCGAGGCCCCCGGGACCTCAACCAAAGGCACCAACATATCCCAAAACATCATACGAACTTGTTCCAATCATCAAAACACATCGAACAACACTAAAATCATCAATTCACGTCGGATTCAAGCCTAAGTTTCTTCAAAGCTTCCGATACACGCATTCGATCAAAAACCCGACCAAACGACGTCCGAATGACCTAAAAATTTGCAGACATATCCAAAATCATCTAAAGAAGCTACTTCAACTCTCGGAATTCCATTCCCACCCTCGGATCAAAATCTCACCTATCAACCGGAATTCGCCAAAATTCAAACTTCGCCAATTCAAGCCTAATTCTACACCGAGCCTCCAAAATCAATTATGATTTCACTCCTAAGTCTCAAATCATCCCCCGAAGCTATCCGACTCATCAGAATTCACATCCGAGCCTCCTTACTAAATAGTCAACTTCCAGTTGACTTTTCCAAAACAAACTTCCTTCAATGAGACTATGTGCCTCATTTCCAACTAAAACCAATTCAATTCTATCCGATCAACTCGAATACTGATATTGAAACATAGAACAACATAGTATGTGGGAAAACGGGGCGGTAACTCACGTGACAATGGGCCGGGTCGTCATAGTGTTAGAACATTGTTGATCTTGACTTACTGTTTGTGGATTCTTTGCTTCTTTGTATATTCTATTCTGAAATAGGACTTTTAGCCTTACATACTAGTGCTATTCGACGACACTAACGTCTCTTTTGCCGAGGGCGCTACATTCGTGTTATGATTGTAGGTGGTTCTATAGCAGGTACTCCAGTCCATCGGCGGTAGCACATCCTGTACTTTTCATCTGCTGTGTTGGTGAGCCCCACACCACACCGGGGTCATATTATGTATCTTTTGTTTACTTTCTGAATACATTTTGAGGTATAGCTGGAGCCTTATTGACGGCATTTCCCTAGTGCTCTTATCTTGTATTTAGAGGCTCTGTAGACTATTGTGGGTGGTAGTTGATGTTGGGAGTCTGGGCTAGAAATGTTGGTACTTGATAAGCATGTTTTTCTTTAAATTTGTAAACTTGTAATATTTTGAAAAATAAATGAAGCAATTAGAGAGAATGAAATGAGGGTTGCTAACGACAGATTTCGTTGCGTTTTATTAAATGGGATAATATCCCCTCTTTATTTATGAACTAGCTTGGGTAGAATGAAACATAGCAGGCTTGCTCAGTCGGGTTTACTCGGTTGAGTGCCGGTCGCGCTCCTCGAATTTTGGGGTGTGATAGGTACCCAATAAGTATCAAGCTTAACCTCAGTAGAGTTACGAGGCTAGGTCATGACACCTACTAGGACTTAATAAACAGAATAAAAAAACATTAATGAGAAGTAATAGAAACTGGAGAAAAAAATCATACAAAATAAATTAATTACCTAGACTAATGATAAAATTATAAGCATAGAGATAACATGAAGGAAGAAATTAAAGAGAACCATAATTGTCAAACGTGGACAAAACTGATAAGACAAGGAAGACTAAAAGAAACAAGAAGTGGTCCATTAAGTGTTAATTTCAATTGAGATACACAACAAGAATCACAAATGAGGTATCACATCGTATACAACAAGAATCAAAACCGAGGTACCGCCTCGTATTAAAATTCATTAATTCCAATCACAATCATCCCTTATACTGCCACATGAGTCTTATTTTGAAATAGTTTTGAAAACATTTTTTTGAAATAGCTACACTTACTTTAGCCCATCTTATGATGTTGTGTGGATTTAAGTAATTCCCTTACTAGCAACATACACATAAATACCACCTTATGCCGCCACATGCACATTAACCCCTATCCTTATACCTCTGCATTCACATCGATATACCATCGCAATAACATCTTACACCACAAGTGCTCATATATCACAAATTGCCAATCATAAACAATATCAATGTATCCACAATAATAGCCAATGAATCAACCACAATGTGTGCAAGAATATCAATAATAACAATGGATGTAAATTTCTAAACCAGGAAGATATCTCAATAATTAACAGCTCTGCCTCAATGTGATATTGAATTTCACCACTTCAACACCAATAACTCAACAATCAGAGAGATAACGAGTAACCACAATATCAAATAAGAATAACTCAGACTCGAAGAGATAATATGTAATGATGAATTCAAATAAGGATAAATAAACAATGAAAAAGATAACATGTAATAATGAACTTCAAAAGAGGATAAGTCAACATTTGAAAAGATAATATGGCAGTATATGAGAAAACTTCAACTAAAGCACAAGAGCAAAGTATCAAGGAAGATGTAGAACAAGTGTTAACAAAGTCAAATAAGACGGGTAAGGATATACTAACAAAAGAAATAGTAGATTGACTATGAGAATTTAAAACGTTATATGAAAATTCAATTAAGGCATGGAAAGAGTCTAAGTATCCTAACCGATCAAATACCACATATAACTTGTGTACCCGCTTGTCACCTTGCGTGCACGATTTTAGATAGCACAAATAACACAACCAATCCCAAATCCTAAAGAGTAGTTTCCCCGCACAAAGTTAGGCAAGATACTTACTTCAACTAGGCCAACTCAACCCTCAAGCTATTATCTTTAGACTTTTCCCAAATAGTCAAAAGTCAAGCCAACTAACATTAACCCAACGAGTCCATATATATTGTTTTATTTTCAAAACCCAAGTTCAAATCGACTCTCAAAACTTGATTTCTCATTTTTCAAAACCTTGACAAAATTTCCCCATTTTTCCTCTTTGACTCACATGATATGGATGATAAATCTAAGATATAAAAATGAAATATAGTTGGAATTTGACTAGAATCACTTACCTAATATTTGTAGATGAAAATCCCCTCTCTAAATTGCCTCTTACCGACTCTAGGGTTCTAAAATGAGATAATATGAGATGAAATTCTGACTCACATCCCTTTTTTCAATTGCGGATGTCGCAATTCTAACGTGGGTTCAAAAATCTGAACCCTTGCAATTGTGAAGAAAACCTCGCAAAAGTGACCACTAACAGCCTAAGAGGAGGTCGCAAATACGAAAAACTAATCTATTTGAGCTACTTTGCAATTCTGATCCAAGTATCTCAAACGCGACACCAGAGGCTTCAACACACCAGATCTTATTTTTCAATCCAAAACATTTTGTAATATGTCTGATACTCATCCGAGCCCTCGGGTCTCCAAATAAAATATACACATAAGTCTAAAAATATGATACAAACTTGCTCGCATGATCAAAACACAAAAATAACATCTAGAACTATGAATTGAAATCCAAAATATATGAATTTTAAAGTAAATTTGAAGAACCTCTAGAATTGCATTTAAGCATCCAAATCCTATCAGTTCAACTCCAAATGATATCAAATTCGTAGAAAAGTTCTAAATAGCATCAAACCCCTATTCCAAGTCTCAAAATAAAATTACGAACCCGATAGCTAAGAGTCAACCTACAGTCAAACTTTTCAACTTTTAATTGACAAATTTAGGCAAAACCACACAAATCACCTACAAACATCTGAATTCAATTCTTGGCATGCGCCCATGTCCAAAATCACGATGCAAAGCTATCAGAGCCATCAACTTAGGCTTCTAAGAATCAAATGGTCCAAATCAACTTCAGGTCTTCGCAAAACAAAACAAATAACCCCATAATTCATATAACCATAAACACATATGGGTGAAACATCAAAAGTTAAACAGGGCGCAATTACACAAAATAATCGGCCACATTGTTACATTCTATCTCTTCACTGAAACTTCATAATCTGATATGGATTTCTTCTAACTTTCAAATGTAACTTAAGAAAATCGAATCTTATGTAGTTATATCTCTTCAATGCAACTTCATAATTGGATTTGAAGGTCTTCTATCTTTCCAATGCAATTTCAGAAAAATTGAATCTTACGTATATAGTTCTATCTCTTCAATGCATCTTTAAAAATTAGATTTTAAGTTCTTCTATCTTGTCAATGCAACTTCAGAAAACTCAAAACTAAAGTAGTTGTACCTCTTTAGTGTAACATCTCAAATCGAAATTTGTTCTAAAGCATAAACATGTTCTTCAAATTTCAATAATCCAACACATGATTCAATCCTCGAATTTATCTAAATGAGCTTAAATTTGAAATATAACTTTAAATGTCATAAAGAATATACCCTAATCATAAAGAAGAACCCTGGAGAAACTTTAATGTTGTCTCTTATAGTTCATGGTTTTGAGACATGGAAGCAGCCCTAATGCTTGCTTTAGGGTAGGTTGTCTGCATCACACCCCTTTGATGAGGCCCTTCTAGGGACCTTGCGTGAATGTGTCATTTTTTTAAAACCGGATTGACTCTTTTTAACAAATCTCAATCATCAAATTATCAAAATAACAACAAATCTAACAAATACATTTTTCAACTAAGCACAACCAACAATTGTGTTTTACAAGTAAGAAAAAGAAGAAGAAAACAAACAGCTCATAAATACATGTGACATGAATATATTTTTCACACCCAAACCTTGGGGTTGTGACTGGCACATGATTCCCGGAGGCCCATGCGAACCAACGTCTATTCTTACAGTCCTTTTATTTATCAAACGGGGTTGTTGAGGCCCCCAAGTAATAATACTAGAACTATCATGTGCTCAAAGGATTAGAAACAGAAACATTGACCTTCCATGCATATTTATGAGTGTAACAGAGTCATATTTCTATCTTTTTACATATACCAAACTCTAGTCTGCAAGATTCAAAGAGAATTCGAAAGAGTTTAACGTATACACAACTTGGTCAGGACAGGGCCCCACTATACCCAATATTTATAGAACACGAGCTCTGGTTCCTATTGACCCTTTGAACATCTACTCCGAAGGAGTGGAGAGCAACAAGCAAATCAGTTGGAACAGTACCTTATTAGGGTGGAACATTACCGAGTCTATTAGAATATGTGGGCGTGAACACAATGCCCCAAAAGTGGAGGGCGTCAATACAAAAAATGTACTGAACTTGTAAGACTAAGAGAACATATAAAGTCAGTATCTTAATATAAGAGGTATAGTACTCGATCATAACCTGGTTATCGTGGACAATTCATCGGGGGAATTAACTATGGAAACTATAGACCATGAATCATAATTGTGTGCAACTCTTGTTAAACCAAGAAATACATTTGGAAAACTTGGCATACAACTTATGATACCAAAGTGTGTGTAAGATCTTGTTGAGTCCTTCAACTACTCTTTTAACTCCTTCAACTCGGCAGGAGCCATTCCAAATAAAAGAGTTGATGTCGGTTGCATGTCGGGTGGCACATCACTGATAAATTCAATCACCATCTCATGTGGATTATCTGGGAGCTCATTAGGCACACATGGGGAAATTTGCCGATAAACGGAACCGGCTTCAAGGTAGGAGGCTTCGACATCACATCATGCACTCGTACCAAATGGTAAAGACATCCTTTCATAATCATCTTACGAGCCTTAAAGTAAGAAATAAACTTTTCGTTTGCCGGTGCAATGTCGCCCTTCAATTCGATAACAAGTTCTCCATTATAGCATAACAAGAGGACAAACAATCCATTCATATTATATCATCAAATTTTATCATTTGTAATTCATGCAAGTCTTCCAAGGTATAGAGATCATGAATCATCATGCACAACCTCGATATAAACACCTAGTTATCAAGGACTTGCCATCGACATTGACACTTCAAACGATTATCGTAACAAATCCAGTAATTTACCACATTTACCACCAACAAAAGGAGTAATCCATGACATGGTATAGCCTAGATCAGTCAAAGCATACACACAAATAGGAAACACTGTTAGATGTGATTATGCTATTGCCCACCCAAGATAGACATGGACATTCCCATCTATCTCTACCTCTTCCATCAGCGATCGTACACCCCGATCATTAGGACGTGATGTCGATGAAGAAGTTATTGTTGATTGTGCTTGTAGCATCACACTGCCCATACTTATCACTAGGAAAAAGTGCTGATATGACCGGGCTACTCATAGGAATAACATGAATTTGAACCTAGGTGGAAACACGCAAAATAATTCCAACCACATTAGACACAATATGGCATCATGGGTCTCGCCCTAAAGGATATCCAATATTCTAGGAAATCTGGCCTTGAAAATTCCAGCCCTGGCTGGAATAGGCGGTCTATTGTCAATAATGGGCATGAAACCGTGACAACATTCTAGCTACCACATTAGGTAATTGCTGAAGGTAAGGGAACATAAAACCGCCTCAAAACTCTTATGTATCGCATGTGGATTGGCCCTCTTAGATTGGCCCTGGTGATGTTCTCGAGCAGCTTACTATAGCATTTTCTGGTCTTTTAAGTTCTATGCATAGTTATATATACGAGCAATCTCTATAGTCGGGTTTAAAGAAGTTGTAGTACATTTGTATATTAGATTAGACCCCAAATCAGCGACTAAGATATTCACTCGAAACTCATCTCGGATGTTTCATACCTAGCCAGGGAATAAAATTTTATGTTGTACTCCCGGAAACTCATATTACCTTGCTCTAACTGCAAGAATTTGTCTTGTCTAGCTCGGCGAAGTTCAACAGGAATATATTGCTACAAGAATGCCTCAAAGAATTCCCTCCATCCTGCTGTTGGGGCAAGATGTCCCCTAGATTTTTCCCCAAGTTACATATCACACAAAAGTTATATCCCTCAATCTGTAAGAGGAAAACTTTACAAACTCAGTATCAGTGGCATGCATTATTCGTAAACTCCACTAAATTTGATAAAAATAGTTCTGATGATCTTCTTTTAGATCTGTTTCTATGAATACTGGGGGGGGTCCAATTTACAAAATCTCAAAATCTCATACTGATTAATTTATCTGAAGGGTAGCGGCCTATTGTTGGGCCTAAGAAGCCACCAATCGAGTTAACAACTGGACTGTACTCCTTATATCTAAATCCTACTCAAGCTCAACCAGGAAGGGACTAGGGGTATACTATCTTCTCTATGTTGTGTTGGGGGTGGGGTTGTCCCTAAAGCTTAAGTTCCGGCTTCATCTGAAACCCATGTTGACCTATGGGACAGGTGGCCCTGGCTAGTACCTTCGCCTGTTTTTTCATTCAATCAGTGCATAATTTCCTGATGTATCATGGTAGGCATCTATAAAAACATAAAAAAGAAGAGGATTAGAAGCGAATACTTATAATTTTAGCTCTATCTCACGATCCAGATCAGAAAGATGGTGTTATCCAAAATATCATGTATCCTTCTTTTTATAAGTATGGTGCACAACATACCCAAAAACAAGACTCTACTAGGTATGACTTGTACACTTCTTAAGACATGGCCTACTCTGATACGAAGTTTGTCACACTCCAATATTATGAGGTACGACTTTCACAGGATGCCCAAAGTCCCCTACAAAACAAATGTCTATTCTTACATTCTTTTATTCATTATACCAGGTAGTTGAGGCATCCAAATAACAATACCAGATGTTCAATTGATTAGCAGCAGAAGCATTGACCTTCCATACATATTTACGATTATAAATAGTCATACTTCAACTTTTTTAAATACAACTATCTCTACACTACAAGCCTCTATGAGAACTCAAAAGAGTTTAACACATACACAACTTGGTCATAATAGGGCCCCATTGTACCCAAAATATTTCACGAGCTCCAGTACCTATCGAGCCTTTGAATAGCTACTCCGAAGGAGTATATAGCAATAACTAAATCATATGGAACAATACCCTACTAGGAAGGAACGTCACTAGGTCTATCTTTACCTGTGGGCATGAATACAACGTTTCAAAAGGGGTTGAATTTTTCATGGAAAATGTACAGAGTATGTAAGATAAAGAGAACATGCAAAGTCCATGTCTTAACATAAGCAATATGAGTACTCGATCATAACCTAATTACCGGGGACAAGTCACCGGGGGCATACACTACGGAAACTATAAACTACAAATCATAAAGGCGTGCAACTCCTATAAAACAAAGAAACCTGTTTGGGACTATATATTCAGCCACTCTTTGGGGCACATTTCATTACTTCACATGCGGCCTTGTAGAGGACACGATCATACCCGGCCACACAGGGGCTTGGTAGCGTTCATTACACATCGCTCCATAGCCGGTCTTGTAGAGGACTAGGTCATACCAACCACACAAGGGCTCGATCACCTCACTTTACAATTCATTATACTTTTCCATACAAGGGCTTGATCATACCCATCTATACAAGGGCTCGATAGTACCTCACCACATAAGGGCTCGCTAATATTTCTCATTATACCCAACTGATATGTAGTAGCTTAATACCTGTCGTACCTGACTGTCTATAGCGTGGCTCGGTAATAATGTGTTATATGTGTGTGTGTGCGTGTGTGTGTATATTTGAGTGTCTGGGTGTATGCACGCATATTGAAGTAGTAGTTTCACGAGATAACAAGTTTAAACATGGAATGAATCATACTCTCTGAATACATGATACCAACTGGGAGAATCATAGACTTTGAAACAACTGCAAGCAATGAGAATGAGCAAGAACAGAACAACATAATTTAGAAGGGCATAGAACTAGAACTACCAAACCTTACAGTACATGAATCATTTCGAAGGAAGGAGAAACTTACACTAACTCATGCAAAGAAGGAAAGTCACCATACATAACTTTGTTAAAGAACTAACTACGCTTCTATGGTGATTAACGTTTCCTCTAGCAAATCTTCAAAAACAATATCACCAGATGATAGATGCTATGACAATGATTCCAAGTTATTTTAAGATAAATCTTAATAGAGCCGTCTTCTGATTCAGTTTAGGCTATTTGAAACCCCAGCGGAGACGTACTGAGTATTTATCTTATGGACCACAAAATTGAAATGTAAAAAACCACAACTCTCTGAAATTAAGCTTGTTAGTGCGGAGGTCGATCTGCGACCACACGTGAAATCTGCGACCGCACTCAAAAATATGTGTGACACATATTGGTTTCGAAAAGTGATCTCCCGGGTTAAAGAGTGCGGACCGCACATGAAAATGTGTGGTCGTACTTGTCTCTGATTCCTTTTCATTTTGAAGGGTATAAATAGAATAGTAGGGCTCATTTTACTCATATCCCACTTTGAACAAACATTGTTGCCCTGTTAAGTTTTCTTAGAGATTTTCATCCTCCACATACACACCCACCTAGATTACTCGCTCAGTGCATTCACTGTATCTATATGCTTCAATTTCATAATAATCTTTATAATTATTTTAATTTGCAAATTTTTAGTTCTTAGGCCACCTGTTATTAGAGTTCCACTGTGTGTATATGTGGGGTAGATCTGACTCAGTTAACTTGATACATTCTCTACGAGGAAAGAGTTAGTGAAATTGTATGGTTTTACAATTTTTCCATGCCTATTTGTACAAGAAATTGAAAAGATTCTTATAATAAAATGTCATTTGCTTGTACCTGTTGGAATTCTGCGGCCGCACTAAAATTGTGCGGTCTCCAGATGTAGATTTTTTGAACTTATGTGTGGGAAGGAATCTGTTTCCAAAATTCAAATTAAATGGACCAAAATTTCCTCTTGCAGCCACAAAATAGGATTTCTTTGTCATCAGAGAGTCCTTAATTTTTAGACTCCAAGGTGCAATCAGAAGTTAAATTGTACGGACCGTAGAAATCCTCTTGCCGCCGAAGATTGACCGTTTTTCTATCATCATAGATGTCACATTTTTAGTCCTCAAAAGTACATCTACAAGCTCAAATGTGTAGAGCGCAGTTCCCTTCTATAGCCGCACAATCAAAATGTGCGATCAACTAGAGGCACGGGAAATAAAGAAAAGATGTGTACAAACGAGAGTTGTTGAAACTAGCATATTGGAAGATCAATCGGCCAAAATAAGCGTAGAGGAGGGGCCTTCAAGCGTACAAAGTGTTAAGAAAGATTGGATGCTGCAACTCCTCATCTGCGGCCGCAAGTTAAATTCTTCGGACCGTATATCCCTTTTCTCACAGGCATGACTCAACTGTACAACCACACTATGTCCTATGGTTTATCCTTTACTTACATATCTCATGTATGTATTTGAACAACGAATTACAACTAACAATCTCCTCTATTTATTACTGATAATGGTTCGATCAAAAGGATGAGGTGACACTTCAAAAGGAAGAGGTGAATCTTCTCGGGGTCGAGGCAAAAGTACCTTGCCCCTTGGCCAGCCAAAGACGATATGAAAGAAAGCAACAACCGATAAAGGAATAGGGGCATACCTCTTCGAGTCTAGCTCATATGTCCCATTCTAAGGAAGTGTTAGAGGGCAACTCAACCTCTGTTCACGGCCATACAGTCGAGGCTTCAAGGGTGATACCAGCTCAGAGACAAGACATTTTCATCTAACAGAACTTTTGAAGGATTAGAAAATGCTAGTCAGCCTTTTGATCCATCGACTACACAAGTCATTGAGGCTCAGGTTACACATGATGCCCCCAATAGTGGTAGAGGGGGAGATTCTACAGCTACAAGGATTGAAAGATCAAAGAAGAAAGAGGTTTGTGAGGATCGTTTTGTCAGCCTAGTCGCCTTCACCAGGTTACAAACTCTTGAATCACAATTTTTGCGCAAGGATTTGGATAAGTACAATCCGGCTATATTTAGATAGTTGAGGGCCCTAAAGGGTTGGATACGATTAACCCAGAGTGTAGAGGATGCTAAAGAATACCTTGTCTATGAATTCTATGCCAATGTGGCTCATATAAAGAAAACAGACGAAAATGAGAAAAGTACGAAACATAAAGGTGAGGTTTCATCAACAAATGCTAAACACGTACTTGGGCTTCGAGGCTATTAAGACAAAGAAGTATTTAGAGGAGTGCGCACTGAAAGAGAAAGTGTGTCCTTGGATAGGTGAGATTATAGCACCACCAGGGGCGCCACTACCATTGATTCTCATTGGGGTTCCCATTCAGAGAAACACTTTGAGTTTTAAGGCAAAAGGGTGGTAGACCTTTGTTTATAGCAGGTTTGATCCATGCAAAACTGAGACTCACCTACCTATTCATCGAAAGTTATTGTGGCTTCCATTATGGACGGGTACCTAATCAATATGGGTGTCGTGATGTCGGACAATATTTCATAAGATAGCACGATAGCATAGCTCGGCCTACCCTTTTCCCAACATTACTACAAAATGCCTAACTGATGCAAAGATAGAGCCTAGAGATTGTGACACAAAGGTGAGGTCAAAGAAGCCCTTTTATTGGTATGTACTGATGGATGCGAGCAACCCAAAGAAGAAAGCCCAACCTTCTACCACCAGAGTCCAGTCTAATGAGCCAGCAGTGATAGTCTCTGAGATAGATTATATTCTATCAAACTTGAATGAGTCTTCCTCTAATGTCGCAGCTATGTCTCTGCCATCATCCACAACTCTTACTACAACTCCTACTATATCTCCTGCCACAACTCTGAGGCTAGTACCCATGCCCACTTCCCCACTATATGCACAGTGATTCTCCCACACATTGGCAAGTCTCAACAACGAGATGTAGACAACTACTGCAAAGTTGTCTGACTTGTCCAGTACTATTGTAGTGCAGTCCATTTCACAAGCATCACATGCTCCTTTTGAAATTTACGAGACACTAAAGAAGAGTCTCGAGAAACAGAGGACTATCAATCACAACTTCGTACAACATAGGTATATTATTGAAGATATGGGAAAGGAAGTGGAGAAGATGAGGAAGTCCCAAGTTAGCGAGAATTTAGTGGAAAAGCTCCGGAAAGAGGTGACCATAATTTCTACAGCCAGAGACCTTCCTTTTGATATGGTGCTTGACTCACACCAGTCTGCTCCAGATCCTTTAGCACCATCTGCACTGGTAGCACCAGCTGGTCAGTCTGATGAGCCAGACCTTGCTGATGACACTACTAAGGCAGTGCGTGATATATTCACCATCCAAGCCATGCCAAGATTTCAGCATGATGATATTCAGTTGGTTGATCTTGGTGGAGATGACATAGTTGGGGACACTGAGATGTCCAAGGACCCTTAGGGAGTTTTCCTTACCCTTTCCTCCTTTACTCTTAATTTGCTAAGCATTAGGGACGATGCTTATTTTTATTCGACAGGAGGGGGGAGGGTGGAGTATATTTGACACATTGGTACACTTTGATTTGGTCTTTAGTAATTTGATGATACTCTTTCTTTTCTTAGTTGTAGTTATCTGTATCCTCTTTCTTTTCTAATGTTTATTTATTTCTCCTTATTACATATTGTTTAATATCTTCTTCTTTTTTCATATTAATTCTTGTTTGTTAAGTAGTTTCGTTTTATGCTTTATTAGATAATAAGACTTTGGTTTTCTTAATGCCATGGTTCTTTTCAAAGGTAGTTGTGTTGTAAATTGGGTGACTCGTCCCGACGATGGATGGCGTGATAGCCTTCTTAGGGGAATGAGTTTTTTTTGTGTTTAGTAATAATAGTAGTAGTAATGAATAAAAAGACCTAATAAACTCATGCTTGAATAGTTAATCATGCGTCAATTGGCACCATCACACTTAAGTACGTGTTTATGGTTAGAAACAAGGTTCTTTAAAGAATTAGCTCTAGTTAGTGACTCTGTGACTCTTGAGTTGACATTGGTAATCATCAAGTGGTTTAATTAGACCATAATCATCTTTAAACTTGAATGTGGCCATTGTGGGCTCTCGACTCGATCCTCATTCACAATCTAGTTACGTGAGGGGTGAGATCAATTGTTATTAGCCCAAGTACCCGTGCGAAAGGTCGAGACTTGCCCCGAATGTGTCTCAAGGTGAAATCTTAAGTTTTGCTTAGTTTGAGAAGTTATTGTGCGCTTTATTTGGCCCGTTTGAGCTTTCTATTGGCAAAATTTATTATTATCCCTAGACAAACCCTTTGAGCCTCAAGCATATCTCATTTGATAACCATGCTATAAGCTTTTACCTGTTTTGTCATGACCCTCTCTTGGCACCCGGACTTTTCTCAACAATTTTGAAAAAAGTGGCTTAAAACATAAGTTTTAGGAAAGATGAGGAATTTCAAAAAGGTATCAAGGCACAAAAAGAGAAAAGAAATGATCTCTTTGAAAAGAATAAACAAGAAAAGGAAAGAACAAAAAGAAAATACAAAACATGAATAAGTAGAAGGCATGATGGATTCACAAAACGAGGAACATGAATAATCAAAAAAGGGAGAAAGGGAATGAAATGAGCAAGAAAGAGTGATGTTAATTCACTCTAGTCCCAACGAAAAGAAAATGCCTCTAAGAATTCGTAACTGTGAGCCAGGAAATGAAAATGTTGAGTGCTTAAGGAAAGATGTTACTACTTACCCATATGGTATCCAACCCTAATCCAAAAGCCTTCATTACAAATCGAAAGAAGTCCTACTTGATTTCGAACTGGGTGAGCTAGCATTTGTGGTGATCTACATAAGGGGCAAGCCTATGGCATCTGAAGTCGTACTTGTGACATTATCTTGTGAGGGATGAGTGAACTTTTCATGAATCTTAAGACTGATGAGCGAGCTTAGCAAATGGAAAGTAGAGGAGGAAGAGTTTGGATTCAACCATCAGCTACATGATAGAACAAGAGTCCTTGATGAGTAAAGTCAATTCTTGAAGCTCAAATATCACATTAGAACTATATGTGCATGAATATTTGGCTTGTCACATTGTTGATAATGCATGAGAAGTGTAGGTAATTGTTTGTCCCAATTGATGTGTGGCAAACTCACATTTGACTCGGTGAAATGACCATTAACTCTAGGAGGTGGGAACTAATTTATTTGTTTGAGAAAAAAACAACGACTTATGTTTGGGGGAGATTATAATTTGGGATTTTGACTACTTATTATCACCTTTTTGTTGTTGTTTTGGTCCGGATGTACTGATTTACGTTCCCGAAACTAATTTTAATGTTTGGTCTCCCATAATGCAATCCCACTCAAAAAGAAGTGTTCAGAATTACTAGGTGAAAAGGGTGCGGAACTAATGAAATGCAGTCTATGAAGGGATTACTGTTGCCGCGAAAGAAAGTGCAGACACCAGAATTCCATTTGCGGCCATAGACCAAGTGAAGAAACTTGGCCAATGTATGGCCGCAAGACAAGGTTTGCACTGACAATTGATTCAATGTTCAAAGAGTGCAAAAAACCAAGACTTGAAGCCTTGCTGAAGTGCGAATCGCACAACAATTGTGCAGCCGCAGAAGATTCTTCAAACCGCAATCCAGCATTGTGTGGTTGTAGAATCCAAGCTCCTGTCCAGTAAAGAAAATATGTGGACCACATAGAACCTGCTGAGCGGCATTTTTGTCAACGAGTTTTGGGCTACTATAAATGGACGAGTTTCATATTTTTATGTCATGTTTCAAAGTTTGAGATATTGTAGCCATTACATTTTACCATTTTAAGAAGTTTGTGATTACTTTAGTGATTAAAATTATATTTTATCATTTTAATCTTTGATTATGAGTTTTATTAGCATTTCTTCTTTATTTTCTTCACTTCCCACTATGAGTAAGTTGATCTTACTAGGGTTGTGACCCAACAAAAATGTGTAAACCTTATGGGTAGTTAATTTAATGCTTTGTTTATGATTTAGTATTTATTATTTATCTTAGTTCACGCTTTAATTTTAGAATTAATTGTTGCAAACATTGATTCATGCTTTTTTGACTTCACCTCTTCTTTAGAAAAATGGAACAAGTCTAGGATAACTTGGCTAACAATGAAATAGACTAATTGAGTGTTTAATTAACCTAATTAATTGGTTCAAACTAGAGATAGTGAGAATCCGACTTGAGCTTGCCATGCCCTATTTTTTCCTCGCAGAGTTCGGGTTTCGACATTCAGTGGGAACAACTCATTTCCTTTTGGGAATTGGGTATGGAATTTGAAGAGTCGCCACCTAACGGATTTAAGGTGTGTTAGGGCACCTAAAGCAAATAACTAATAAAATTGCTTTGCATTCCAGAGATTGGGTAAGGGCTCGACAAAACCATAAGGGAAAGGTGTTAGACACCCCTTGAGGTCCACAACGGTGGGTCCCGAACAAACTTGAATTAGGTGAATTAGTATTATAAGCAAATAAAGAAAATTAGACATTTAAAACAAGGACTAAAGGGGTCCTAGGTTTTTTAGCCTATAGGATCACTTCTGTACAATTATTGCTAATCGTCCCCAAGTTGGAGTGCTACACATTGCATTAGCGTACATGTCATCATATCATTTACTAGAAAATTACCCTCAACTTAGTAGCTATAAAAGCGATTCTACTTAAACATACTATATACATGCATTACCCGTCCCTTCTTTATGGCCTTGGTGGTATTTAGAGCCTCTAATTACGGAAGCTCTAGACTCTGCTAAAGTGCTTAAAACTAGAAAATCTAAGCGACAAGAAAAAATAAGTAGGACATTCACATAAAGGGACAATTAAAGGCTCACTTTTACCTCTTCACACAAGCAGATAATAGCATGTCTCAAACAGCAAGATTTCAGATATTTCAGAGGATCCTAGAGTAGGATATCTAGTTGAGCATGACAAACAGAATATATGCAGCATTGTGTTACAGCAAGGCAATAGAGACCAAATCAGTTTGCCTACTGATTTTAGGGCTTGATGAATTTGGGCAATTCATAAATAATTAAAAAATGCATTGTTTACATTTTTGCAAGATTTTTATTATCCTACAAGCTTGCCTAGGAGTGGAACTGAGATGTCTTATAACATGATATCAAGTATTAATAGGTGAACAAACGATTTTAAATAGGCAGATTTTATTCATTATGTTCTACAAACATGATATCTAAGCGTTGAACATTATAGGATTGATTTTATACGCATTTATCTTTACAATCAGATATCTAGGTGTTGGGACTATTTTTAAAAACCTATCATTATAGACATGGTATTTACTGATTTTATACGATATGGACATGGTATTTAGGTGAATGCAATAAAAACCTAAAGCATGGTTTCTAATGCATATAAGACAATGTACGTGACTACTAGGTAAGATTGGTAGCAACTTGGTGATAGGATTTCTAAGTGGACGTTATTATGCAAAACCTTTAGAGAGCAGAAGTTTTTGAAATAAATGATGCACCTACAAACGTATTCTCTAGTGCACAAAAAAACCTATAACCATGGTTTCTAATGCCTGCAGACAAGCATCATAATCCTAAGAGTATGATTTCTAATGCAACTGAATAGTCATAATAATCCTAAGAGCATAATTGCTACCCGATTTGCCCACAAATATATAAAATTCCTCCATTTTACTAATATCCCCAATATTTGTTTACAATAATTATTGTTACAGACCATAAATGAATTATAGAAATAAATAATACTATAATATAGGGAGCATGGATAGGCCCAAGGTAAACTTGGAAAAATCATGCCTTCAAACAGTCCAAAGTACCATATCTCATAGTGCCCAAGAGAGCGTATCATGGTGTGTCAAAGATTCCAAGTGCCTCACGGACCTCAAGCAATGCTCATACCAAGATCCTTTTAAAGAGAAGTAGTTTTTATGCAGTGTGGAAAGGTCAGCCCCACTATACTAGAGTTCAGAGGGATTTCATGGATTCCTAGACAGTACACACACTGGAAGGGCATAATCCTAAGTATTCTAAGAGTAGGAGTGAGAGTGCTTGAAAGTTTAGAAATAGTTTTAAGAAAACAGTTCAGAAGTATAACAGTCCAGATGTAAAACAGTCCAGAAGTAAAGAAGTTTGAAAGTGAAATAGTTCAGGAGTAAAAAAATAGTTAGAAGCATTCTGAAACAAAGGGTCTTAGCAGAAACATAGTCATAAAGCAAAGGCCCATATTGTCCAGATTTAACAGAAAGGGTTTAGCCCCCAACCTATCAATCAATAATAGATAGGATCAATTAGTTTAACAAGGTTTCTCATGCCTTGATCCCTTAGATATTACTAGCATGTATTGATTATAGGACATCATGCTAGGATCAAACAATCACGTAGAAAAGCAAGTCGAGTTGAGGGCACAAAGACCAGTACTTAATCAGAGGTTTATTAAGGATGAGCATTTAGATCATGCAAGGATAGGTCTAATAGCATAGAGGCAGACATTTAGACATGCCGAAAGCATGAAAACACATATGTCTAATTATTAGAAGCAGGCATGTTGACATGCTGAAAATAGAAACCTTCTCGGTCTAATCATATGTAAGTTAGGCATGCTGATTAAGAGTATTCGCATGAAACACATAGGTCTATTTAAAAATAGGCAGGCTGATAACAACGAACATACTAATTCAATAATATGGAAGTAGACATGCTGCGAACAGGAAGTACACAAGTAAAATCATACAGTGGTTTGAGTGATAGTAAAGTGGAGGCATACCAGTTAGGAATTTGGAATATAAGAGTGAAGCAAACAGGGTCTAAAGGTCTAGCCTTGGCTTCCAGCTGGCAAGACAATGTAACAGCAAAGAGTAGAAAATTGTGATAGAGGAAGAGAGCGATAACTTTGTGTAATTTTCTATATATGTGTGTGTGAGTGTGTGTGTTAAAAAAGAGTGAGGCTTATATAGCTTTGAGCATAGTCAACTAATAAGGAAAGGAGAATTAATGGCAAATAAATAAAGTATGCAAATCAATTAACCAGTTAGTTAGGGCTAACCCAATCAATTAATGTAACTTAAATCATTGAGAATCTCATACGAAATAAGTCAGCAAGCATGATTGAATTTAAATAAGTTAAGCAATAAGTCTAAAGACCATAGATTAGAATAATCAATCTAAATACGATGGGTAGTACCAATTAAAAGTTATAAATGAGGAAAATAGGTAAAATCATGGGAAATTAGTAATTTTAACAGAAAAACATGATTCAAAACCAAGGTGCACTTGTTACATTGAGCTTATTTGGTTGTACATTTATCATGTCTGTATGTACCTGGCACTGGTGGCATTTCTGTATGTACTGGATGCAATCTGTTTCCATGGTCATCTAAAGATATCTAACTCTGAGTATTTTCTTATCTAGGACAAATCCATTCATATGTTGTCCACAAGTTTCGGTATGTACTTCCTTGAGTAGTCTAGAAGCGTCCTTTGCATCAACACACCTTAACAACCCCAGATAAACAGTTCTTCTATACAGGGTCCCTCCGTTTTGGAAGAAGTGATTGGATAGCCTCCGTAGAGTGAATTTCTGAGTATGGTTTGCTTTCTCTAGATATTCTCCCCACGCCAAGTATTCTTTGACCTCGTGGAACCAGGGTTTTCCATCCATTTCTTCTTCAACATGAGCACAGTGAGATGGCTGGTTATGGATTTTCACGGCGATAGGGTAGACGAAAATCTTGTCGGGGTGTTGTATCAATGATGATAAGGTGGCCAATGCATCTGCGAATTCATTTGGAATTCTGGACACATGTTTGAGTTATATGTTTGTGAATCTATTCATTAACTCATGCACATGATTCATATATGGCAATATCTTGGTATTCTTCGTGGCCCATTCTTCTCGAACCTGGTGTACTAGAACATCCGAATCACCATTTACCAGCAGCTCTTGTATATTCATATTGATGCTCAGATTGAGCCCTATGATGCAAGTCTCATCTTCTGCTATGTTGTTGGTGTATGGAAACCTAATTTTCACGAATACAGGGTAATAGCCTATTTCTAATTACAATACTGCTCCGAAGCCCACTCCTTTGAAGTTTGAAGCTCCATCGAAGAACACTCTCCAACCGTCGTACGCTTCAGCAATGTCTTCTCCTATGAATGATACTTCTTCATCGGGGAAATACATTTTTAAGATTTCGTATTCTCCTTCCATAGAATTTTCAGCAAGGTGATCTGCAAATGCTTGTCTTTTGACTGCCTTCTTAGTTACGCAGACGATATCGAACTCGCTTAACAATATCAGCCACTTGGCTAACTTCCAGTTTGGCATGGTCTTCTTAAAAATGTACTTTAAAGGGTCTATCCTAGATATGAGGTATGTGGTATAGGCACATAAGTAATTCATCAATTTCTGAGTCGTCCAGGTCAAAGCACAACAAGTGTGTTCCAGTAGAGAGTATCGTTCTTCGTAAGGTGTGAACTTCTTACTCAAGTACTATATGTCTTGCTTATTCATGTCTCGTCACGTTGTCCCATAACATATCCAAAAGCTCCATCTAATATAGATAGATAGAGTAGCAAAGGTCTCCCGGGTTCTTGAGGAACTAGGACTGGTGGTGTGGACAGGTATTTCTTGGTTTTGTCAAAAGCCTTCTGACAATCTTCGGTCCAACTCATTTCACCGTCTTTCTTTAGCATTTTGAAGATGGGTTCACATATAACTGTGGACTGCACTATGAAGCAACTGATATAGTTGAGATGTCCTAGGAAGCTCATCACATCATTCTTGCTCTTTAGTAGTGGTAACTCCTGAATAGCCTTAACTTTGGACGGGTCCAACTCGTTTCTTCTGCGGCTGACAATGAATTCCAACAAATTTCCTCTGAGAAACCCGAATGCATATTTTGTGGGGTTCAATTTGAGATTATAACTCCTTATCATGTCAAAGAACTTTCTAAAATATGTTATTTGATCTGCAGCCCACTTGGATTTGATGATGATGTTGTCAACATACACCTCTATTTCCTTGTGTATCATCATGGAAGATGGTTATCATGGCTCTGATGTAAGTAGCCACTGCATTTTTTAGACCAAATGGCATAATCTTGTAGCAGTATACCCCCAAGGCGTGATGAAAGTTGCTTTCTCTTCATCTTATTCATCCATCAGAATCTGGTGATAACCCGCTAAGAAATCTATAAAGAATTGGAGTTCATTCTTGGCGCAATAGTCGATTAGGATGCGTATATTTGGTAGTGGAAAATTGTCCTTGGGACTTGCTCTATTTAAATCTCGATAGTCAACACATACCTTGAACTTCATATCTTTCATCGGAACTAGTACAATGTTGGCTAAACAGCTTGGGTATTCAACTACCCTGAGGACTCTGGCATTGATCTTCTTAATGACTTCCTCCTAGATTTTTAGGCTCATGTGTGGTTTGAACTTTCTGTGTTTCTGCTTTACTAGCGGGCACAATGGATTGGTAGACAATTTGTGAGCCACTATGGATGTGCTTAAACCGTTCATATCATCATATGACCATGCAAGATATCCTTACATTCCTTTAAAAATGAATATACTCTTCCTTCTCTAACGTTCATAGGTGAATGCTTATACAAGTTTCCCAGACAAACTTTACGTCTCCTAAATTTACTGCTTCGGTTTTGTCCAGGTTGAACTTAGGCTTATTCTCAATGTTCTTAACCTCTCTGACAATTTCCTTAGGTATTTCTTGTTTCTTTGAATCACTATCCTTATGTTGCGTTGTCTCATTACATGACACAGTCATCGGTTCATCAGGAAAAGTAATAATAACGTTGTAGAAAATAAATGTGAAAGATAATAATGAATAATAAATAGAAATGCATTGATTAAAATTTGTAAGTATCCAAAACAAGTACGACTCAATGAATCGAGCAATTATTTTGAAACAAAATGCATCTTCAAAACATAATTACTGGAAAATCTGAAATGCCTAGCATGGCTATAGAAATAGATTATGCTAAGTGCCAAACTACCCAGCGACTCGGCGGGCCTAGGATGGTGTGGTAGTCCAATTTTTGAGAACAACTCCCTTCTCTACAGTTTGAATAGTGAGGCCTTCATCCTCCTCCTCCTCAATTATGACATTGTAATCCATATCATCCTCCTCTAGGAACAAATTCCTCAGCCCAGCTAACACTTCTTCCGCACTAGTTCCCTATATTGTATCAGCCTGGTGAAACGTCTGACCCAAATGTGACACATTGCTCGAAAGGGTAATAAGAACTGCACTATGGAGGAGACCAATCATTATATTCTTGCCATGTATACTGATACCCGAGCCCTAAAGTTGTGCGATGACATTTCAGCAGCACCAATTTCATAATGCCCTGGAAATTCTTCCTAAGCCCTTTGCCGGGTTCATACACAGACCATGCTAGTATGCTTTCTATTTTGTCACTCGACCACTTGCCTTTTTCAACTACATTGACATATTCAATGTGGTGATCAGATTCCCCTCCTAGCCTTCTTCTACTCTCGATAATTGGTATAGTTTGACTGATGTAAATGGGGTTACTCCCATCTCTGTGGATGATCACCTCCTGATGATTCCATTCGAACTACACAGCTTGATGTAGTATGGAAGCCACGGCCCCAGTGGCGTGTATCCAAGGTTGACCCAATAGAAAATTGTATGTAGCTAATATATCAAGCCCTTGGAATTCAACATCGAACCAAGTTGGCCCCATCTATAGATAAAGATTAATCTCCCCAATCATTGCCCTTTAAGATCCATTAAAGGCTTTCACGTTCATGCTTCATGTATGTATCTCATGGAAACCTTTGATCAATCTTTTCACAGTAGTCAACAGAGAAATATTGAGGCTTAACCTCCATCTATAAGGACCCTGGCAATGAATTTGTCTTCAAAGTTTACCGTGGTATACAGTGCCTGGTTGTGATTCAACCTTTCAAGCGGTAATTCATCCTCTTGGAAAGTGATCTCATGATTCTCCAGCACTTTCCTACTATTTTGGCCATTTCTTCGTAGGTGATAATGTTGGGCACATAAGCTTCATTTAACACCTTGGTTAAAGCATTCTTGTGCGCCTCTGAATATTGTAATAGTGACAGGATGGAGATCTGGGCGGGGGTTTTGTTCAAATGATCGATGATGGAATATTCCCTTGCCTGTACTTTCCACCAAAGTCATCTAGTCCAGTTTCAATGATAAGTTGCTTAGTAGCGGCCTCCTTTCTTGATCCTCCCAAATGTTCAGGTGTATAGATCATTTTCGTTCTGGTCATTCCTTGTCGGCATCAGACTCTTCCATCTTTGATTTTCCTTTTCGCCTAGCTTCGGCAACATAATCCCAAGGTATGTCATTGGAGTTGAAGGTGGCAGGGATAATATTGTCGCTATAAAAGGTATGGCCACTTCTACCTCAAATGGAGCAGGTGTGGTTGCAGGTGGAACTACCTCTACCTCAAATGGAACTGATATGGTTGCCTCAACCTCGACTGATGGCTGTATTTGCACTAAATAGGAGTGAGTGTGACTGCAGGTTTAAAGTTATCGCCTTCTCCAGTAAGCCTGATTGAGCCCTCAGGATCTCATTCTTCATGCGTCTCTATCACATGTACTCCATCACACCTATGATCTGGAAGAGGATTGTTGTGGACATTGGGTGCAACTTCCTTTTCCTATATGACCTTGTTATCAATCAATATCTGGATTTTATCTTTTAATATTCGGCACTCGTCAATGGTGTTCCCCATCATACTGGAATGATCTGCAAATTTTTTTTGGGTTGACAAATTGAGATGAGTTCTCCATTGCCACAATAGGAATAGGGGTGACATAACTAGCGGCCGTCAATCTCTCAAACAGCTGGTTGATGGGTTCAGCAATGGCAGTGTATTGTCTGGGTGGTTTGCGATCAAAATTGGGTGGAGGTTTCATGTAATCTAGATGAGTTGGAGGTGAATGATAGTAGGCTAGCTGGGTGTTACAAGTATGATAGGCGGTGGCAGGTTAAAAATATCTAGGAAATGAAGGCTGGTATATAGGTGGAGGTGTTTGGTATGCTGGTGGAGGTGTTTGGTATATGAGAGGATATTTTGGGCCTTGAGCCACCAGTATTGCCCCCACTTCTTTCTTCTTTGATATACCACCTGATTGTAATGCTTCGTTTGTGTCCTGTAGTGCCTCGAAGTATTTCACCATCCCGCTTTTGATACCATCTTCAATCCTTTCTCCAAGTTTGATGATATCAGAGAACTTGTGATACTCAATGACCATTATCATTTCATAATATTGCGGGTCCTATTCCCTAACAAAGAACTTGTTCATTTGTTCTTCTTCTAGTATTGGTCTAACCTTAGTTGTTTCCGACCTGCGCCGAGTAGCATACTCATAGAAAGTCTTGGTTTGCTTCTTCTTTAAGTTTAATATGTGGAATACATCTATTGCTTTCTCTATATTGAACTTGAATCGGTCCATAAATTCTAATGCCATTGTATGAGGTGAAATTAGAGGTACTAATTTCTTGCTATCAAGTCATTTCGGAAGGGTACCTTGAGACCCTGAGGACGCGAAGTTACGACCGAGTCCCCTTCCTCGGAGCTCGTCCAGGCCCGACGCAGAGAAGAAAAAGATCAAGGATAGAGAAAAACGGGGAACTACCAAGGCACATGGCTAAGTCTGACAAAGCCAGCCTAGTCAGAGCCTGTGTCGAAGTGTCACATCTAATTGTTCCATCTCCATGCTTTCATAATTAATGTATGTTGTACCATAACCGGATTCACATCCAACATAAAAGTAATCCTATCTACCTTGTAAGGGGATGCTCACTCCAACTATTCTACACAAGATAAATATTATCTCTCCCTCTCTTTTTTCTCTCTAACTCATCCACTCGAGGCTACTCTTTCACATTTATCTCCTCCATACTTGTTCTTCATTTATTGCTTGGTATTGGCCATAAAAATCCTTCTTTAATTGTATCTTAACTATTATCCCCTCCCCGGTTATCCCTGAAAGCTCGAGCTCCAGCTGGATATTGACCTCGAGGCTTCCTATCTGCCAGTCTGATGCCTGGGTAATGAGCCCTTCGGTTTAACCACTACCCCGTTTAACCTCATATTTCATCGTTAAACTTCATACGCCTAGCATCAACTGCTTTAACAACTAGCATAATTATACGTGACATATTTTTAGAGTCCCATTTACAAATTTAATTGTCATTACCATTTTTACGGTAAACATTTTGGCACCTACAAAAGTAAAGCAGAAAGGGATACATAAAAAGAAAAGCTTCAGGTTCGCTAAGAGTGTGTTCTCCATCTACAAACATGCCCTACGATTGGTGCATACACAATGGCAAATTCTACGCTCCGCTGTAGAGGGATACAACCTATCAGCCTAATCTCCGCTCTCCGTGATGTCGGTAAGAAGTGGCCGAGCATCACGCTCGTCCGCTCTTGCCCGAGCCAGCTCTTCTGGGAGAACAAAACCCCTGGCGCCGACCACTTCAAGTACCTCTCTTCGGGATCTGCAACGAACGTATTCCTCGACTCTCTTTTCATAGTTGAGAGCCTTCTTCAACTTAGCTTGGGATTCAGTTGCATCCTTCAAATTAATTGCCATCTCCTGATCAGCCTTAGTCCGACTCAATGTCGCTTCAGCCTGAGCATCGACAATTTCAGTCCTGACCTTCGAGAGTTCGGACACGAGCCTCACAATCATATTTACTTGAACTAAATCATTTTCAGGAACCAAGCAGAGTTGGATCTCGAAGATGGGAACGTTAGCCAAAGCACCCTTCTCCTCCGAAGCTTAAGCCTGCTCCCGAGCCCTCGGTTCACCACAAGCATTCCTAACCCGGTCGGCTTCGCCCCTAAAGATAATCCAGAGCCTCTGTATTTTAATGCAACAGAGATAGGAAAAGAGATTAACCATAAGTGTTAAAAGGGCGGAACCTGTATCATGAGAGGCTACCTGCTCCATCAAATAGCTCTCGTAATTCAATTCTAGTATGCCTCATATCGCCAAAACATCAACTCAACTTCCTTCTCCTCGCTGAGGAGCCTAAGGGACTCACCCTCATCCAGAGCTTTCTTAAGCCTGGCCCCATGACGGAGCAGCTCAGAACAAGTCTAGTAGTAATCGTGCGAACTCTTATCCCTAAACAAATTGATACTGTGTCCAAATTGTTGCAAAGACACCCCATATTTTCTTCCTAAATGCTTTACTATTAAAATCCCTCTAGTGTCGTAAGAATTTTATGTGTTGTGATTGTTTAAGTCATGTGAACCTCTTTTTGGTAAATGAAAGTTTTATAAAAACTCATGTAATAAATAAACAACTAATGGTAGTGTAGATTTATATGCATGTAGGATGTTGAAGCGGTTAAATTATGTGGGACTCATTAAAATGACTAATTTATGTGCAAAATATAGCAAGTGATTGAACATGTGCAATTGTTGAGGTAATGAATTGTATACCAGCTATAGGGATAGTTGTAATTGTGTAATGGTGCTTGAAATTGTATTTCGGGGGCTCTCTGACAGGTAGATATGTCTAAATTACAAAGGAAACTCTGGCAAAATTTTTTAAAAATACGGGAGTTAGTGAAAATTCGAGTCTGCATATCATGTTTTCAAAACCAAACTGATCTTCAAGATCCTCATTCAAGGCCGAATGATTTTAAGTGGGGGAGGATGTAAGGGCCCATGAAATTTTGTGCTCAAATCTAGTAGCTCGAAGTGTCAAGTCCGAATATTTGTTACAAATGTGTAAAATTCTTCTAATTTTATCATTAAAGTTAAAAATCAAAGAATCAAGGGTTGGATTTTTTCCACCGGACCCTTTTCCTCCGTAGACCCAAAAAGTGGAATTGGATTTTTTGAGTACTTTTGCGGTCCGTTCTGCGGACCGCATTTCATCTCTGCGATCACAAAGTGCAACTGCAAACCTGACTCGGGCTCCTAATTTTCTAGATTTTGAACATGACCCCCTTTTTAATAAAACACCCCAACCCCTCTTTTTAACAACCTTTTTGAACAAAATAAGAGAGAGGGTTCTTGAGAGAGAAATCCATCTTTATCAATTTGATTCTTCAAAACTATCCGGGCCGGGAAATTTCAAAGTGATTGTCTTCATCCCCATTCTAGCAGGTAAAACCCCTAACCCTTTTTCATTTATTTTCAGGTTTAAACTAAAGGGGGAGTCTCATGCATTGATTCTTGAAAATAGAGGTCGAAAACATACATGCATGCCTTTTAAAACCTAAAATATAGTAAGGGGAATTGGGTAAGAGTAAAGGATTGTGCAATGAGGGGTTGATAACCTCAATAAGTTTGAGTAGAAATTGTGAACTTTAATTCTAATATATATGTGTTAACTTGTGTACTTGATTGACATTGTTAGACTATTTGGTGAATTGAAAGTAGAAGTTAAAAGGGAATTCGGCTCCAGGTATGTATGGCTAACTTTGACCTTTCTAAAATCACCTTGTTTGGTGTATGAATATTTTGTATATGATATCTACGTGGATTATTTTTGAAATTCTTGTGATTGGTATAACTTGAGTGTTCATGGTTAAGTCTTCCGCTATAATGGTGTAAGTAATTGGCAATAAACCAAATTTGTGATTGCGAATGTGTTATGTGGCAAGAGCTAAGAAACAAACGATGGAAGAAAATCGTAAATGATGCAATTAGTCCAACTGTGGTAATAAGATATATGGATTGTCGTGGGCAATTATCGTTGTGGCACAAAATGCATGTGAGTTGTTGAATGTGATGGAAATGGTATTGATGGCTATGGAAATTCTTGTGAATTGTTGTTGTTGTTGTTGTTCTTTGAGAATTGTTGTTGTTGTCTTTGTGAATTGTTGTTGTTGTTATTGTGTTGTTTGTGAATTATGATTGTTTGGTGGGATCGGGTTATGCGCCGCAACACGAAGTAATAAGGTGTGGGTTGTGGTGATAAGGGTAGCCGAGGTAACAAGGGTGGAAAGTGATCGAAATCGCTATTCAAATGAAAATATGAGAAAGTTGTGAAATCATTGATGTGAAAAATGTTGAAAGGGAAAAGGAGAGATTGTAAACTTGTTTGTCTTGATTGTTTCCTTTTATGTGTATATGATTGTTGATTCCATTACTACTTGTTACTTGTGTATGGTTTGAGTTTTTCTTAGGGCAAGGTTTGTTCATACATACCAGTACAATTCAAATGTACCGACGTCCCTTTTGCCGGGGGCGCTACATTCGTGTTATGATGGTATGTGGATCCATAGAAGGTACTCCAGTCCATCGATTGTAGCTCCCTTTCACTTTCCATCAGCTAAATTGGTGAGCCCCTTACCTCTCGGGGCCCTGCGTGGCTCATGCCACTTTTATTCCGGAGTCTTGTTTTGGTTTTTGTGTAAGGTATAGCCGGAGCCTTGTTACCGGCAAGTACTGTATTATCCTTTTGTATCCTTAGAGGCTCCGTAGACAGGAAATGTAGGTTATAAGCTTATGTAAATCTGTATTTTGTATGTTGGGTGATGTAAGTTGTAAAACTCATTAAGCAACCATGTATGTTATGTATGTTTTGTAAAAAAATATATTTTAATTATAATGGCTAATTTCTTCGATTAATGAGCAATAAAAATACGGGGTAACGCATTGGATAGGAAAGGCACCTAGGTCTGCTTGATTGGGGCTGCACGGTCGGGCGCTGGTCATGTCTCTCGATTTGGCGCGTGACACAACCCCAGAGATCCCCACGGATAAGAAGTTAGGCTCCGAAGAGCCAACAACATTATCTCAAGTCCCGAGGTGGCGCCCGACCTCGAGGACCTCCAAAAAGAATAAGTCTGGCTTTGGAAAGCCTTCGGCACTATCATAGAGCTCAAGGCGGTATCCGACCTCATGGTTTTCTTTTCTAAAAAAGAAAAATAAGAACTTCAAGCTCCGCCCAGGAGGGCTCAACTTCAGGATTTTGCCTAAATACGAATAGCCCTACCTTAGAAGCATGCCTACAAACACCTTAAAAGGTTGTCCACGTCAAACTCAAAAGTAAAAGCTCCAAGTGCCCGAAATTTATTTTTATTCCAGTGCTCTATCGCCATGCAACTCAGAGGGCCCGATGGGCCAATCCTATTGGACCAATTCAGGCATAGTCTGAGGTATGACAATGAGCTCGGATAAGAGCCATGTCAATCGGCAGAATATCGGAAAGAATGCTTGCGCCTGAGCTAGATATCAGTAGTCAACAACAAAGGAAAACATTCAAAAGCGTCGAAACGCACAAAACACACAATAATAAGGCAAGCATCAAAAACAGGAATCAAAGATGTATCTCTATATTCATGAATATTCATGTACAATGGCCCTTGAGGAGCCCTCTCATATGATTACAAAAGCCTATAGAGGATCTCTATAGAAAACGAAGGAGCAGAAGTATGTATATGTGATGAAAACCTAAGAACCTAGTCCATCTTCAAAAATCCATCTCCGGTATCAGCATCCTCGAGCGCAGCCTCCTCGAAAGCAATTCCTTCGGCCGCCATTTCCTCTAAGTTCCTAGGTTATCCCCACAAAAGGGCCTCGCCAAGGGAAAAATATGAAGAAGAAGAAAGGGAGGGGATGCAGAAGAGGTAGAGAAAATAGACATAGCACACCGAAGCCAAAGGTTGAATACTTGGCGGGCCCCATCCTCAACGAGCGGTGGAGCCATTTTATCCCTTTTAAAAAGAAAACACCTAGGGATAAAGTACCACACCAGGTGTGCGTAGGAGATTGAGCAGTGGTGCATAGTCCGAATAACTGTTTACAAAAAGAGAGCATCAATTTCCCTTCTGTCGCCATCTCTGGCCAATAGGGACGGAAGCAGCAGACGCAGCACCAGCTGAAGCAGCAACGGAATAGTATAGTCGAGCTCAGGCAAAAGGCCACAACACAGCCTATCGAAATGATACCAAGTGACCCTGAGGTCGTAGCCTCCGAACATGGCGATCCAACAATAGAGGAACATGATAAGGAGAAATGGGCAAACAAGCAGATGGAGGAATTTGTACACAAAAACAATGCCAGAACGCCCCCATTTATAGGGAATAAAGACGCGGTCACTTAGGCCTTTGGAAGACAGATCGACAAATGCAAATACTGCATCCTTGAAGAACTAAATCTATGGTCATACTTTCACCTTGGTGAGTGGGAAACGACAGTGCATTGAGTGATATTGAAAACACAAATGTATAGGATGTGCCAGTTACCACAAAAGATCATGTTATAGGTTGAGTCGTCAGTATGATATCGCCACAAGAAACTCGAGAGGTCGGGTGTCAGATCGTTTGCCATCGCTTTATTCTAAGAAACGCAGAGACTATCTGTATGCAGTGAAATCAGAGGGCCTAATTCCTTGTTATAAAGTAATTTCAAAAGAATACCTCAAGACCCCAAGGACACGGAGTTACAACCGAGTCCCTTCCTCGGAGCTCGTAGAGTCCCGACTCAGAGAAGACAAACATCAAAGCTAGAGCAAAATGGGTAACTACCAAGGCACATGGCTAAGTCTGACAAAGCCGGCCTACCCAGAGCATGTGCCGGGGCATCACGTTTAGTCGTCTCATCTCCGTGATTTTATAATTAATGTATGTTGTACCATAATCGGATTCATCAGCTATATAAAGGGAATCCTCACAACCTTGTAAGGGGCTGCTGTCGCTCCAACTATTCTACACAAGATCAATAAGATCTCTCCCTCTCTCTCGTTTCTCTCTAACTCATCTGCTCGAGGATATTCTTTTACATTTATCGCCTACATACTTTTTCTTCATTTATTGCATGGTATTGGCCATAGAAAGCCTTTTTTAATCGTATATTAACTGTTATCCCTCCCCAATTATCCCTGATATCTCGAGCTCGAGCCGGATATCAACCTAGAGGCTTTCTATCGGCCAGTTCGAAGTTCGAGTAACGAGCCCTTCAGTTTGATTACTGCCCTATGTAACCTCACATTGCATTGTTAAACTTCATATGCCTACCATCAACTACTCTAATAACTAGCATAAAAATATATCACATATTTTTAGAGTCCCATTCACAAATTTAATTATCATTACCATTTTCACGGTAAGCAGCCATGCTCACCCAATTGGCCAACTTCTTAGGATTCTAGCTTATGTACCAGGATAAGGCACCTCCAATAAGACTCCTTAAGAAGAGCTTCATTCAAATCCTTTCATCTTTTCCGACCCCCACGAGCTTGTCACCGTAAGTTCTCAAATGAACCCTTGGATCACCTGTTCCGTTAAACATTTCTAACTTTGGAGGTTTGTAACCCTCTGGCACTTCCACGTATGGTTGTATGCGGAGATCCTCATAATCCAGACCTTTTATTCCTATACCTCCTTCGACACCCTGAACTCGACTTGTTCATTCCTTGAGTTCCTCATCCATGTTATAGATGATCAGGTCCTTCTTAGTGGATTCTGATGCATAGGAGATTGGCTAAGTGGAGTGAGGTACGATTTGTACGTATATAGGGTTATTTTTGTGAGCGCCAGGGATTTGGGTGTATTCATGGTCATTAGTTGACTTTTGGGGATCGAGAATAGGTTGGGTGTGTTTTGAGGAGAGTCATAGGTAGTGGCTTATGGGTACTAGATTAGTTGATGATGTTGTTGTATGGGGAGTTGGTATCGGTAAAGTATTAGGATTTTGAGGTGGAGGTGCATATTGATGTGGTGCGGGTGGATTTTGTGGATGCTGGTTTGGTGTATTTTGAGGAGCTGTTGGGTTTTTGGTATTGTTGTGGTTGATTTCGGGTGCGTTCAGGGTGAGGGAGAGGTTTGCTAGGTTGTGGACCTGCTCAATTTCTCATTGTAACTCCAGTATCTTTTTTCCAACTGCAAAACCAAGTCATTTGGCGCTGGAGTAGTCTGACCGTATGTAGTTTCTACATTCTCGGCATCTTCCTTTTGTTTACCACTTAAGTCATCCATCTTAGCTTTACTTCTTCTTTTCGTATTACTTGGAAAGGGAAGAGGAGTTGGAGGGCCTCTAGATCTGGTGTGCTATGCTCATGATGCCAGTATGTGCGAACCAACCTTAGGGAATGGGAATAATAAAGAATAAAGAAAAACTAATGGTGAACAAGTCAGTAAGGATTCTGAAAAGCTGCAGTATTCAAACACATATTGCGGGAAAGTAAATTTGCGTCCTAATTTGGGAGCCTTTTTGTGGCCGAGGTAGGCCTAGCCACAGATATATTTGGAGAAATTTAGTGCCAATAATTGCCTCATTTCATTAATGTAACGATTGACGCCCCAAAATGACACTACATAAGATAGGTCACTTATGGCATTTGGTCGTATTACATTTGAAAAGCAAGTGAACCTAATCTAATTAGTCCGAAAATGACCTTCTTCAGGCAAGATGCTCTTGTCGACCAGCTCCCCCAGGTCACGCAGGTTCAACAGTAAGTATGCCCTTCCTAAATATCCTCCTTTGATTCCTTCGGTAATCTGGCAATCGGTGACTCTCTTCCTCATTTTCCCTTCCATTTTCATTAGTCTGTACTTAAGATATTCAAACCTTTTGCTTGATTTAACAGCCAGCCTCCTCCATTCATTGATCATTTCCATGTCGGCCTTGTGTTGCCCCATATGCTCGTCTTCGGACTCGCGAACTCTTTTGCACAGTTTGTTATACTTCACATGTGCTTCGGCAACTTCATCTATGACCTTGTTTCCTAGACCGACACTTGGCTCGAATATTCCCCCTATGTTATCATCCAACCATGAGGGGTAGAAGTACGCATGACCACCATGATATTGATCGGGCGCGATGGTATCCTTTTCCACGATAACCTTCAAGTGTCATATGTGTTGTGCATCACCTTGAAAATCAGCTATGAAGTGACTCATTTTAGCGACTCATGGTATGACATGCTTCTTGCCTGCCTGTCTCATAACCCTGAGGGAAGCACAAGGGTATATGCCCCTCATCTCGATCAGTATCAAATGGGGAACATCCCTGGATCTGATGGTGAACTCGTCGGTAGGGAACCACTCGAACATCCATTGAACCTGATCTTTGGTCAAATTATTAAGAAATAGCACCCATTCTATAGCATTTCCTGGCTGAGAAAAACTGTCTGAGATATAGGTCATCTTCTTGGGGTGATGGAAAGCTACGTTATCATTCCACGGCCTTCGCAGAAACTCTTGGCAGTATTGAACTCTTTGGAGATGTTCTAAAAACCGAACCTGTAATAGAAAATTGCAACCCTCGAAGTATTTGTACCATTTCTGATAGCGCTCTAAGGCTCGGTACATATCTGCAATGATCATAGAGACAAGGGTATATGTCTTCCCCTCGATCCTTTCTATCAATGTTTTTTCCACCATGGCCAGTCTGGTATTGATTTTGTCCCCTTGGATCGGGAACACAAGCATGCCCAACAAACATACGACAAAAACGAAGACCCTGCGGTGAATCCACCCCAAGCGAGTAGATGGAGAATTCATCATCAAAAATACGGTAAGACCTGCTATGACCGTATCGTTCATAGAAGAAGTCGAAGGGTATGTCGTAGTTTTTCAGGAACTCAAAGTCATCATTTTTCTTCAACCCCATGATCTTAAGATATCCTCTAGTGGTGCAATTTTTAGGTGCCAATAAACCAGGCTTATCCTAAAGAAGCCTAGCAAATCCACCTATTTCTTCCAAGAGAGGGGTCATTTATGTATCTCCAAAATGGAACACATCCCTTTCTTTGTCCCAGAATATGGTAACAACCATGATCAACATTTTGTTCAGCTGAAGATACAATAAAGAAGGTAAGTCCTAAGACCCTTTTCACATGATTTTGGTCACTTGACGGAAGATCCCTCCACCAATCAAGTAACGGTGATGGTATGTTACTCACCATGCCGAACCTGGGTATTTCCCCTTTGAACTCTGTTTTCAAGGCGTTTGCATAAAATTAAAGCGAACTACACAATATTTCTTGAATTTTATGTCAATGCCTTAAAAACAGAGTTCTAAGGGAAAATATTAACCTTTCTTAGGGGAAGCAAGGAAATGAAGAAATAAACATAAATGGGTAAGAAATTCTCAACCAAAAGCTTCAAATCTTCAAGATGTGTGCGTGCAAACCCTAGCTTCCAACCTTGCTCTCTCTAGTCTTTGGAACTAAAAATATGCCAAAAGATATTTAAAAATGAGCTAGTTTGGGTATTAAATATGAAATTCCAGAATTGCCCAGGTCTGATGCTTGATTTTCTCATTTGCAAACATAAGTTCGCAATTGCGAACTATGCCTATACTGCTTAACTTCGCACCTGTGATAAACACTTCGCATTTGCGAAGGTTGACTGCTTGGGTTGACTCCGCATTTGCGAAGACTGCCTGAATTTTCTCTATTCGTAAACACCATGCCGTCACGCCCCAAAACCATGGAACGTGACCGTCGCTCAACCAAGTAAAACCGACCGAGCAAGCCTGCTAGATTTTATCCTACACAAACTAGTTCATGAACAAACAGGGAATGTTATCCCATTTAATCAAAACACTAAGCGATCTTCCTTTAGTGACTTTCATTTCATTTCCTTTAATTGCTTCATTCATAGTTTTTCAAAATATTACAAGTTTACAAGTTTAATGAAAAGCATTCTTATCAAATACTAACATTCTAGTCTCGACCCCTAACATCAACCATCACCCACTAATAGTCTACGGAGCCTCTAAATACAATAGAAGATAAATAGGAAGATGCTGGCAATAAGGCTCAGGCTATACCTCAAAACGCGATGATAAAATGAACAAATGATACATGAAATGATCCAGGGATGGAGTGGGGCTCACCAAGTCTGCTAGGAAGAGAATACCGCTATCACTGGCTGATGTCGCTCGTTGTGGAACCACCTATATCATAAAATGATACAACGCTCCCGGTAAAAGGGACGTTAGCACCGTCGAATAACACTACTATGTAAGGCTAAAAGTCCTCTTTCAAAATATAATGCCCATATAAGCAGAGACAACACATATAAATAGCAAGTCACAATCAAGAATATCCAAATAACCATTTGAAACATAACGATTTTGAAACTAAGAAAATAGTATATATATTTTTGGTTGGGAGATCACTAGCACCGATATTTCTGTCGTCTTTGTTAGCACGGAGTCTGATCACGCTCGATCGGCAAGGCCATCTCCCCACGAATAATGTGGTTTGACATTGTGATACGAAAGAAAGTTGTCACAAGAGTAGTATCACCATGTGTGAAACATGGAATCTGATCTCCACCCGATCAGGTAGGCCGCCTTCCTACATATGCCGTGTGGGTTGGCTTTTTGTTTTCCAATTCACAGGTATTAGTTTCATCCCACTTTCGGGGAATAGTCACAATTTCATCCCAAATCACACTCCACTCCTACATCGGCACGTGTAGTTTCAAGTGTGCCTTATGTCCCACACTTCCTCGGTCTAGCTAATGATACTCCCAAAAAGAATTTTTTTTATTCGATTTAATATTGCACACAATTGTAGTATAAATATATAAACAAATATTGCATAAATACAACTATGCTTACCTCAATAATTTTCACATTTTATAGTTCTTATTAGTGTTCTCAATCTCTCTCGATAACAGTATCTATTTTGCCCTTTGGGCCTTTCACAAGGTTCATCTTTTTCATGGCACAAAGGCCGAATTTGGTTTTTCACATTGTCATCTCTTTTATTTCCAAGGATCGCCAACCAATATCAATGTACCAAATAATCCGGTGATCATATACTTTCAAGTTAAATAGTAATAGAATCATTAAACACAAACATGCTAATCAATAATTGAAATACACATTGAAGTTATAAGCAACAATCACCAAAATTACCCTTGAATTACCCATTTTTCCGACATGACAAAAGCACAATTTAAGCATCGAAAGTGTAAGAGATCGCATTACATTTAGTGTATTTATAAGTCAAAGCATTATCTACAACAGCCACTAGGGGCACAATTCGGGTACTAGATTTTTAGGCCGTTCTATTTATTTTTTTGAAGTTAGTTCATAACGATTGGGTCAAGGCTTATTTCATAATTGTTTTACATTTTCTCATTCGATTCACTTCCATACATCTTTATAGGTTATCAACAAGTAGACATGTTCAGTCAAGGCATTTAGTACACATGGAGCAACTAGGAGCATTAAACAGATCGATTTCCTCTCCCCCAATTAATATACTAATCTTCATTCAAAAAGTGACTCAAAGCTATACCATTTTGGTAGACAAACCAAACTTAAACGTACAAAAACAATATGGAATCCACTTTCGAGAGAGAAAGTTTAGCCTACATACCTCGACTGACCTTTTCTTAAGTCCTACTATACTTCGAGACTCTTAGCAACGTTAATATTTTAGGAACATGACAAATTGAATCACAAATTAGAGAGGTGATCATTGTTCTAGATCACTTGAGCATATTCTCAAACACTAAGTGTGCATTATGCTTTTAAAACCATTTTGTGAAAGATTCTACCATCCCTCATCCCATATTTAGCTCAACACATCACCAAATACATTAAGAACTCATGCATACAAGATATCCACTCCCATCCTCATGGATTATCCATCTACTTTTCTATCTTAGTTATATCTAGTAATTAAGATCTTAGGTTACAAAACCTTACCTCTTAGGAAGAAGACCATGGTGCCTTTCTTGACAAATCTTCAAGGTCTAAGCAAGATTTTAGGAGAAATGTTGATGAAGAAGTCCTTGTCCCTCTAGGACCCTCTCTCTCTCTCTCTCTCTCTCTCTCTCTCTCTCTCTCTCTCTCTCTCTCTCTCT
>MU707765.1:5787-17105 GCA_026770625.1 Nicotiana glauca
TAGTTTATCAGGCTTTTGAAATTGTGGTCGCCGACCAGTATGAAGAAGGAGACCCTTGTCCCCAACCCTTCCTTTCTAATGCATCGATCATGGTGGCTAAAGAAATGATACGACGTGGCTTCAAACCGGGAAAGGGGCTTGGGAAATCATTACAAGGAATAGCAGAACTCATCACCCTGCCTTCAACTGAGAAGTTCTTCGGGATAGGTTTTCACCATACCCCAAATGACGTAAAGTGGGCAAATAAGAGGAACAATGAGGGATGGGTTTTACCTCAACCACTGCCACACTTGTATGAAACTTTTGACAAGCCAAGATACAATGAAGAAAAAGACGATGAGGCCTTTACGGTCAAAGAAATTGAGGAAATGTGTGGGGCAATGAGAAAAATGTTCTACGAAACCCATATGGTTCAATCAGGAGAGGGCACTAGCACCGCTGAGGTACTGTATATGGGACCATGCACCAAGTTGCAAAATTGGAAGGCTACGCCATTTCCAATCAGGAGGGAGTCTCGGTAGACTTGTCCTGCCACCTTTCCTGCATTTCAAGTTATTCCAAGGTGTAACTCAGATGTTTTCTTTAGTTTTTCGTCTTTAAATTTCGAAATGTAAACCCTGTTATCTTCAAATTCCAAGAAATGAAATCAAATTTCATCGTTCATTTTCCTTTATTCTTTCTGATTTTGCTATTTTCCCTCTTTTATTTTTTCTTTTCAGTTCTAATAATGCGGCTTTAAATGATATGACATACTTGCGGACTTCATGCCTAGATCCAAACACGCTGTCTAATTGTGAAATAATGAACCAAGAACCGGAATATGATGAAGAAGAGGCTTTTAGGGAAATAAATCGAGAACTGGAACACTTTGAGAATAAGCCTAAGCCGAACTTGAATGATACGGAACCGGTTAATTTGGGGACTTCTGAAGAAATCCGGGAAACCAAGATAAGCATTCACACATATGAGAAAACAGGGGATGCAATAATCCAACTCCTGTTTGAGTTTAAAGATGTGTTTGCTTGGTCGTACGACGACATGCCAGGACTAAGTGTTGATCTGGTGGTTCATAAATTGCCAACTTACCCCAATTGTCCTCCAGTCCAGCAAAGGCAAAGAAAATTTAAAATTGACATCAGTGATAAGATCAAGGAAGAAATCACGAAACAATTAAAAATAGGGGTAATTCAAGTGGTCCAATATACTACATGGTTGGCTAATGTAGTTCTAGTTCCAAAGAAAGACGGGAAGTCCCGGGTGTGTGTGGATTATAGAGATTTGAACAAGGCAAGTCCCAAAGATAATTTCCCTTTGCCCAACATCCACATCCTTGTTGATAATTGCGCCAAACATGAGATACAGTCCTTCGTGGATTGTTACACCGGATATCAACAGGTATTGATGGACGAAGAAGAAGCCGAAAAGACAGCTTTTACCATACCATGGGGTACATATTGTTATAGAGTCATGCCGTTTGGTTTGAGGAATGCTGGGGCGACCTACATGAGGGCCATGACCGCCATTTTCCATGATATGATGCATCAGGAAATAGAAGTATATGTGGACGACGTGATCATCAAGTCCAGAACCCGGGATGACCATGTTCGAGATTTGAAGAAATTATTTGAACGGTTGCGCAAGTATGATCTGAAGTTGAATCCGGCTAAATGCGCCTTCGGGGTCCCTTCTGGTAAACTTTTGGGATTTATAGTCAGCAGGAGAGGTATCGAGATAGACCCAACAAAGAAAAAGTCTATCTGGGATTTGCCTCCTCCGAGAACCAAGAAAGATGTGATGAGCTTGTTGGGCAGATTAAACTATATCAGCCGATTCATTGCTCAGCTGACATCCACATGTGAGCCCATATTCAAATTATAGAAGAAAGATGCAGCAATCAAGTGGACAGATGAATGTCAAGAAGCCTTTGATAAGATCAAATAATATCTGTCAAATCCACCCGTCTTGGTCCCGCCAGAGCCTGAGAGTCCTCTTTTCTTGTATCTGACGGTCTTCAAATATTCTTTCGGCTGTGTCCTTGGGCAACACGATGTAACTGGGAAGAAAGAGCAGGCGATCTATTATTTGAGCAAGAAGGGTACCGGCTATGAAGCTAAGTACACTCTATTGGAAAGAACCTGTTGTGCTTTGACTTGGGTCGCTCAAAAGTTGAGACATTACTTGCATGCCTACACCACCCACCTCATAACTAGATTGGATCCTTTAAAATACATATTTCAGAAACTGATGCCCACAGGGAGATTAGCAAAATGGCAGATTCTGCTCACTGAATTTAACATAGTCTATGTCACTCGCACAGCAATGAAAGCTCAGGCATTGGCAGATCATTTGGTTGAAAACCCGGTTGATGATGAATACCAACCATTGAACACTTACTTCCCAGATGAAGAGGTAAATTCAATAGAGGCCACCTCTGAAGACACACATGCTTGGAAAATGTTCTTTGATGGGCGGTAAACATAAAAGGTGTAGGAATTGGGGCAATCTTGATTTCACCCACTGGTCAGCACTATCCGGCCACAACCAGGCTTCGATTTTTCTGCACAAAAAACACCGCTGAATATGAAGCCTGTATCATGGGTATGCATATGGCGATTGACCAAGATGTTGAAGAGTTATTGATTATGGGAGACTCAGATCTGATTATCCGGCAAGCCCAAGGAGAATGGGAAACCCGAGATGTTAAGCTTATCCCTTATCGACAGCATGTGGAAGATCTTAGCAGGCGGTTCAAATCGATAGAGTTCAGGTACATCCCTCGGTGCCACAATGAACTAGCTGATGCACTCGCCACTCTGGCCGCAATATTGCCCTACCCAAGCAATGCTCACATTGATCCCTTGGGAATCCAAATCAGGGAAAGTCATGGCTATTGCCATACGATTGAGGTAGAGCCAAACACCCAACCATGGTACCACGACATCAAAAGTTTTCTGAAAACACAAGAATATCCAAAGCAAGCTAGTGGGGATCAAAAAAGAACCATTAGACGGCATGCAAGTGATTTTTTCTTAAGTGGTGATGTCTTGTACAAGAGGACCCCGGATCTCAATTTATTAAGATGTGTTGATACCAAGGAAGCCAGAAAGATCATGCATGAAGTACACGCAGGTGTGTGTGGACCTCACATGAATGGGTATGTTTTGGCAAAGAAAATCCTTCGAGCAGGATATTACTGGTTAACCATGGAGAAAGATTGCTTCAGCTTCATCCGGAAATGCCGTCAGTGTCAGGTACATGGAGATCTGATTCATGCACCTCGAACAGAGCTACATCCTATGTCAGCACCTTGGCCTTTTATCGCTTGGGGTATGGACGTCATTGGTCCGATTGAGCCAAAAGCATCTAATGGGCACAGATTCATATTGGTTGCTATTGATTACTTCAAAAAATGGGTCGAAGCTATCACTCTCAAATCGGTCACTAAAAAAGTCGTGGTGGACTTTATACATTCAAATCTTATCTGTCGTTTTGGTATTCCTGCAACTATCATCACAGATAATGCAGCGAACCTGAATAGTCGTTTGATGGAGGATGTATGCGACCAATTCAAAATAACGCATAGGAACTCCACGCCTTATCGACCCAAAGCCAACGGCACTGTTGAAGCAGCAAACAAGAACATCAAGAAGATTTTGAGAAAGACAATCCAGAGTTCCAGATAGTGGCATGAACAGTTGCCTTTCGCCTTACTAGGATATCGCACTACAGTGCGCACATCGGTAGGAGCAACCCCATACTTGTTGGTTTATGGGACCGAGGCTGTGATACCGACAGAGGTAGAAATTCCTTCGCTCTGGACAATTGTTGAAGCGGAGATTGAAGATAGTGAATGGGTTAAGACTCGATTGGAGCAGTTTACCTTAATTGATGAAAAGCGAATGGTTGCGGTCTGTCACAGGCAGTTGTACTAATAAAGAATGGCCCGCGCTTACAATAAGAAAGTACGACCCAGAAATTTTTAAGCCGATCAGCTAGTCTTAAGGCGCATTCTTCCCCATCACCAGGAAGCAAAAGGGTAATTTGCTCCTAATTGGAAGGGTCCGTACATCATCAGGAAGATACTGCCAAGAGGAGCGTTATATCCGGGTGATATTGCATGAAATGATCCTAAAACAGATGTGAATGCGGACGCAGTCAAAAGGTACTATGTCTGAGTCTGCTTCGGTGATGTCTTTGTGCATTTGAGATGATGAAGGCTTTTATTCATGCTAACCAAACACTATCAACCCTTTGCAAACCCATTTGAGCCAGTTACTCTTCTTTGATTACCCTCTTTGGAACCTGAAAGTGTTATTGAAAAAAAAAAACAAAGTTTGCTTGAACTACGTTTTGACTTGATTCCGAAAGGATACGTAGGCAGCCTCTATCTGGGGTTCAGTCACACCACACCAAAAATCCAAATTTCCCCGAAGCTGAACTGGGGCAGATGTTATAGTAATTCGATCATGAGCTCACCAAATGATTCCAAAGTTGTAATCCCGCCCACAATTACTTTTACCCAAAACCAAGCGCAAATCCTTCGGATCAATTGTCAAAGGCGTGAGAGCTGAGAAATATCATAGATTGAAAGCTGATGCATGCTAAATTGGAAAAAATAAATAAGAGAGTCTTATCGGTAAAAACCTTCGGGCACCATGAGGCGACGAGAGTTAGAGAAACCAAAATGAGAGAGCCCGTTTAGTGAAAACTCGCAAAGAGCACTATTAGGCGATGGTGAGAAGAGAAATAAGAGAGGTCGATTAGCGAAAACCCGCAAAGGGCGCTATCAACCGAAAAAGGGTATTTCATCACTAAAAGTCCTGGCAAGGTTCCCTGGTTCGGGAGTGTGGATCAATGGATTTATAAAAATTGGAAGTTGGTGCGGGTCGGGCATCCAGTCCAAGAAGCATGTCATGTCCATTTTAAGTCAGCATGCACCCCAGATAAGTCCTTCTTTTCCCCCGAAAGGGACGCTTCTATTTTAAATTTATTTTCCCACCCTTTGTTTGTTTTTCCTTGAATCCCTTTCGGTTTAACTTTGAATTCCGGAATTACTACAAAGAAAGGTGGCAGGATTGGCTCTATTGGGCTCCGCCTGGCAAAAGTTAAAGAAAATATCCAGCCTCAGAGGTGCGTCAGTCCAATCCCGACTGATCATGATGTTTGATTACCTCCAAAGTAAAGACATTGGAAAAGAAAGAAAGTCAAAGGCAAGGGTCTGGAAAGCAGAATGAGAGGGAATAACTAAAGCCTTACACGGGCGAATCATCATGAAATCCTAAAATTTGAGTCTTACCAAGTTTGAAAAAGGGGTCGCCCTTAAAGCCAATCAATGGCAAAGTTCTCAACGGAAATGAGGTCGGGATCAAGCAATTAAGCTGATCAAGGCCACTAAACCAACCACCGTTTCAAACTGACAATTGTTCTTTGCTTGGAAGTTTAAAACAGGTACCCTCCAAAGCAACCATGCAAGAAGCAGGTGCACCCCAAAAGAAAGAAAAACGCACAAGTGCTGAAGCAGCTTTGCAGTAAATAATCAATGCAAAAGGTAAGTTTCCTCCAAGTTCTTTCTTGCTTTTTATAAAAAAAAAAGATAACAAAAGAAGAAAATCCCAAAAGAAGATAGTTTAGAATTCCCAATACCAACCTGGTACTCCCTTGGCCAACATTAGGGCTCCAATCCCTGAGTTGGGCGTTTTTTCTTTTAGCCAACATTAGGGCTCCAATCTCAGAGTTGAGTGTTTTCCTAGCCAACATTAGGGCTCCAATCCTTGAGTTGAGTGTTTTTCTAGCCAACATTAGGGCTCCAATCCCTGAGTTGAGCGCTTTTCTTAGCCAATATTAGGGCTCCAATCCCTGAATTGAGCGTTTTTCCTTAGCCAACATTAGGGCTCCAATCCCTGAGTTGAGCGCTTTCCTTAGCCAATATTAGGGCTCCAATCCCTGAATTGAGAGTTTTTCCCTTAGCCAACATTAGGGCTCCAATCCCTGAGTTGAGCGTTTTTCCCTTAGCCGACATTAGGGCTCCAATCCCTGAGTTGAGCGTTTTTCCCTTAGCCAACATTAAGGCTCCAATCCCTGAGTTGAGCGTTTTCCCTTAGCCAACATTAGGGCTCCAATCCCTGAGTTGAGCGCTTTCCTTAGCCAATATTAGGGCTCCATCCCCTGAATTGAGCGTTTTTCCCTTAGCCAATATTAGGGCTCCAATCCCTGAGTTGAGCGTTTTTCCCTTAGCCAACATTAGGGCTCCAATCCCTGAGTTGAGCAATTTTTCTTAGCCAACATTAGGGCTCCAATCCCTGAGTTGAGTGTTTTTCTTTTAGCCAACATTAGGGCTCCAATCCCTGAGTTGAGTGTTTCTTAGCCGGCATTAGGGCTCCAATCCCTAAGCTGAGCAGCTTTCCTAGCCGATATTAGGGCTCCAATCCCTGAATTGAGCTATTTATCCTTAACCAACATTAGGGCTCCAATCCCTGAGTTGAGTGTTTTCCTAGCCAACATTAGGGCTCCAATCCCTAGGTTGAACGCCTTTCCTTTAGCCAGCATTAGGGCTCAAATCCCTGAGTTGAGCGTTTTTCCTTTTTGCAAATATTAGGGATCCAATCCCTGAGTTGCGTCTCTTTAGACATAGGGTTTCCAATCCCCCCATCGGTCCTGCAGATTTTTATTGCAAAATAACTCACGAAATTTCCCTAGTAAACTGGGGCAGAAAAATTTCGTTCCTTTGTTTATTGTGGTGTCCGAGCAGGTTTGACCTTGAGGCACAGGGTTCGAGATGACCTACGGATGAGTTTTAATCCAGAATAAAGGGGAGAAGAAAAGAACAAAAAAGAAATGAGCTCGAATATTGGAGCAAACAAAGGTGCGGACTGCTCGAGATCTGATTGAAGTCGCAAGCCCCGCCAATCCTATTTTGCTCAATGCTGCAGAAAGAAACAAGCACCTACAACTCGCGAGCATCAAAGATTCGGATCGAAGTCTACAGCAAAATCAGCTAAGACTCAAGATCAAGTTTCAAAAGAATTATAGATAGGAATCTTGTAACTCATAGTTAATAGACATAGCTAGCTTAGCTTCGATTTTCCTTTTGGTGTAATAAGGAGGTCAGTAAGCAGTAGCAGCAGCAACGATAGCAATAACAGTGAAACCACAGCTTCATGGTAGTCCCAGCTACCAAAACTTCCCGAACTACATTGACCTGATTCCCTTTTAGTTAGGGATATGTAGGAGACCTTTTGAAGCAAAGGTTCGGTCAAGTCTTTCAAAAAATGCTTCACACGGAGTACTCAGACGGGCAAAAATCGCTCGTATCCGCTCACTTTATCTTTGCACGAAAACTCTTCGTGTTTCCGGACAAAGAGGGGCAGCTGTGAGCACGTAATTTTTGCCATGTACGAATTACTCCAAAAGAAATCCAAAATAAAATAATTTTTGATAGTTTGCAATTGTTCTGAATTTTTGTGTTATTGTTTGCATTTATTTGTGCATGTCTATTTGTTTAAATTAATATAAAATACAAAAATATGTTGCATTTGCATCTTTTGGTTTAATTTTACAGTTAGGATTAATTAACTAATTTGTTTTACAAAAATGAGAAAAATCACAAAAAATTAGCCAAGCTGCATTTTTGTCGTTTAAAGGTCTAGTTGTGTGATTTTATTTTAAATTGGTATTTAATTTGTGTGTTAATTATTAGTAGAAGTTAATTTGATTTTTTACAATCTAATCTAGGATTTTAATTTTTTAAATTAGGAATTAAAATAAAGAAAAGAACAAAAATAGTGAGAAAAATCGGACTGGGCTGTCCAAATCTAACCAAATCCAGGTCCAAAATATTTGCCTCACCCGGTCCAGTCCAGCCAATCCCAGAGACCAAACCAAACGACGTCGTTTTGTCACATTTGATCTGAACCGTTGATCTCGTTAGATCGAACGGTTCAGTCCATTTCCGGCCTTAATGAAACGATGACGTTTCAAGTTGACTAATCCCAGCCGTTCAATCTACATCAATCTAACGGCCTTAGTCCCATCTCCCAAACCCGTCTCCAGATCCAATCCATTCCCATGCCTAGTTCGCCCCTAACTAAAACCAAACGACATCGTTCCTCATCAACAAATTGATCCAGGCTGTTGATCTCATTTGATCAAACGGCCAGGATTAAATCCTCACCCCATTATATATTCCCAAAACTCACCCCACAACCCCCCAAGCCGACCCCCTCTCATTCGTCTCTCTAACCTTAGAGACATCCCCTGTAGCTCCGCCCCCAACCGCCGAGCTCCGCCTACCGAAAATCGCCTCACGGCAGTTCCGGTGTCCCAAACAACCCCATCTTTACACCATTAAACCACCACAACCTCCCCATTCCAAGCATCCTATCAGCTTCCCTCGAATCCTTATGCATCTTTTCGAATATCAGATCAAAATCAGCCAGAAATCCCAACTTATCCAATGGCCGCCAAATTAACACCATGCCACCTTTGGACCTTCCTCACCATTAGAACACCACTAGTTCCCCTCGAATCAACTTGGAATTCGTCGAATAAAGATTTTCAGCCAAGAACCCTAGCCGCCGCCACAAGAACCCGGTGGCGGCGCCAACCCTAAACCTTCCTCAAGTCACACCCCTGAACCACCAGACCACCCTCGTCCCAAAAACCATCTTAGTTTTGCTCGAATCATAGCAGAACTCGTCGAATTTTAATTCGACTGATTGAGCCTTAGAAGAGCCAAAATAATTTGAGGTCACAATTGACCTTGGTCAAGTGTTCTTAGTCAAGAACACTCGATTAAGGTCCGTTTGGACCTCAAAAGTTCGAGTCAAAGTTTTAAATGGAACGAATTGAAGTCTAAGCCTGTGATTTTGAGGTATTTCTTCTCTTTTTCTTATTTGTATTTTTTTTATTTGATTAAGTGTCATAGGAATGCATCATTTTTTCTTTTCATTTATGCCTCTCTTCACAATCTGACCTTTTATTTGGTCTAATTTTGTTTTTGTTCGTGGTAATTACATGTTATGAGTTATGTAATCATTTATTAGAGTTTCGTCGATTAGTTAGTTTCCTTATAGACCCTGTTTTTGATACTGGAATCACCTGTTTTACTTTTTCCATTCTGATTGTTTGTTGTTAGTTGTTGTATGTTATAGCCTAGGTAATCAATTAATAAGCTTCGTCGATTAGGTCGTTCGTGTTTTTAATCTTGGTTGTGCTCTTCGAGCTGTTTGATTGTCAATTAGTTTATGCTGTTTAATTAACTAGGAAACATTTTGGCATTTTGATTGTTTGTAAGTTAAGTGTCTGATTAATTAAGTTTCTGCTTGATTATACACCTGTTCTGAATCCTTGAAACTCTCTTCTTTGATATAATTTTCTGCCTTAAACTATTATTTGATTGATTAGGTGAATTGGTATAGCTGATAGGTAGTGAGTGCAGTATTTTCAGGAGTGTTTTGGGGATTTAAATCGCTTGAATAATTTGTTTAAAGGCTGCTGAACAATTAAGGTCTATTAGTGGATTGAATAAGACAAGGATAAGTGGAATTAAAATAGTAAAAGACAACTAGTAGTGGAGGACAACTTTTTGATTTTAAGGCTTAAAATGAGTCAAATTGGTGTCCACTAGTTGCCTAAAATCAGGAAAGGGAAAGAGTTTGAAAAGATATAAGGGGTCTTAGACATTTTTCAGGGAGGGGGGAGACACTCTGAAAATCTGCGAGAAGACATAGAGGGTCTCAAAAATTTTGAGAGAGATTCTGATATTCACACATAAATACAGAAGGTTCAGTCGGGGAGAAAATACTTGAAGTAGGATTCAGCTGAGAATTTAAGACAGTATCTTTGATAAATCAGTGTTTGAATGCTGTTACTATGTCATTGAAGCTCAGGGTGTTCCTAGTTCGTTTTTAAAAGGTTTTGGGGTTCAATTAGTTGTTGGTGGTCACTGTTGAAGTTTTCTGGTCTTAAGTTGGTATGCTGTTGGTTTTACAATTGGTGTTGGGTCATTTCCGGACTGTTATTTCTTTCCATTTTTTTCGTTGCTGGAATCTTTACTGGTTTTAAATCTTTCACTGGGGTATATTGTTGCTGTTACTGTCGCATTGGCTGTTTTAAGGACTGGTATTTGTTGTTGCTACTGCTGTTACTGATCTGCTACTTCTGACTTCCTTTTCTTCTTCCACTATAAACATTTCCAGGTACACACTTCCGAAACCATGTGTTGATGTAAGTTTGAATTTGAAGCTGGAGTTGAAATGAAAAAAAATGCAAATGTGCCTGTTTCATAGTATCTGTGTTCAAGATGTAGTAATAGGATGAATGATAGATAGTTTGTATTTGTTTAGACTCATTCCAATTGTATTTACTTTGTGTGAATTGGAACGTACTCAAACTAATGTGGATCGATAAATAATATGCTGTTAGATTAATTAGATGTATTTCCATGTGTTTAGTAATCTAGTTAGTTTAGCTGGTGGTGGTAGTATTACGTCGAATCTCAGTAGGCCTCTATTTGTATTCCGTTGAGATATTAGGTTTTGTCGCTCGGTTATTTGCCTAGCCTGGTTTGTTTATAACTGAAATCATGAACCAACGTTTATGGTACGCTTGAATACTGATTGGTTAGTGTTTGCAAAAGCTTACACCTAATTTGGGTAAGGGAACTATTGGTGTTAAGATGTAAAAAATAAAAATAAGGTTTGTTGAGTCTTTGGATGATATCATAGAATATTTGGTTAGTTGTGTTGATTTCTATTCTGAGTTGTTTTATTAATTGGCATTTTATCAATAGTTAAGCTTTGAAATCATGTAACGTGGAATCGTGTTCTTGTTTAATAATTGGACTTGAAGTAATTTCGGTTATGTTCATTTACTAGCCGTCAACTACCTGTGACCGCGATCATAGCCAAGGAATACATATGTCTGCAATAATTTCTATAACACTCATCTTTACAATAAGCTCAACGTAGAATATCATAGTTTACTTTAGGATGGACCTTTAAATAAAATAAGTGAGATGAGCCTCGCCAAATAAAACACACAAATCGCGGGGCCTCTTAATGTATATATTAAAATACTTAGAATTCGGGATATGCCGTTTAGCGAATTTCACGGCCTTCCTCAAAGTTAATAACACGCTAGTCACTTTAGGCGCGCTTTTTAATAAGTTATCTTCTTAAACTCGGGGTCACATTTATGTGACAAAAATCCAAATCTCGACGGAGTCAAAATATGTCAATAACCACGGGTACATTGATGTGACGTGGTTCGAGATGTATTTTCACGACGTCGCAATTCTCATAAAAAATAATAATAAAGCG
>MU707765.1:17313-42829 GCA_026770625.1 Nicotiana glauca
TTTAAGCGACCGTGCTAGAACCACGGGATTCGGGGGTGCCTAACACCTTCCCTCGGATCAACAGAATTCCTTACTTAGAATTTCTGGTTCGCAGACTTCATTTGGAAAGTCGAAAATTTCCTCGATTTGGGATTCAAGATAAACCGGTGACTTGGGATACCAAAAACCAAACCTTTCCCAAGTGGCAACTCTGAATTGAATAAATAATCCCATTTCGAATAATGTCACTTTAAATGGAAAAGCTCCCTTGTACACTTATCCCTCGGGGTAGGTGTGCGTAAAAAGGAGGTGTGACATCTTTACGTCCATTTGATGAATTTCAAGGCCATAAACTGCAGCTAAAGCTCATAGCGTTCGTATGGACGTAATTCTCGTTACTGGAGAATATGTATCAAAGTAGTCAAGACCTTCTCATTGTCTATACCTTTTGACAACAAGTCTTGCCTTAAATTTATCAATATTGCCATCATCTTTCATTTTTCTTTTAAAAATCCATTTTGCTACCCAAAGGTTTATTTCCTGGAGGAAGATCAACCAATTCCCATGTATGGTTGTTCAATATGGATTCTATTTCACTATTGACCGCCTCTTTCCAGAATAATGATTCCGAAGAAGACATAACTTCTTTAAATGTTTGAGGCTCATTCTCTAATAAGAAAGCCACACAATCTGGTCCAAATGAAGTAGACGTTCTTTGATGTTTACTACTTCTTGGATCCTCCTGATTAGTTGTACTTTCTTTTGTTTCTTCCCGAGGTCGTTTAGATCCTTCACTAATCGACTTCCATTCCTTTTTATACGGATATATATTTTCAAAGAACTCAACATTATCTGATTCTATAACCGTATTATTATGAATATCGGGATTTTCTGATTTATGAACCAGAAATCGATATGCTTTACTATTAGTCGCATATCCTATGAAAACACAATCAACGGTTTTCGGTCCTATTTTTACCCTTTTGGGTTTAGGAATTTGCACTTTTGCCAAACACCCCCACACTTTCAAATAATTCAAGTTGGGCTTCCTTCCTTTCCATTTTTCATATGGAATGGATTATGTTTTACTATGGGGTACTCGATTTAGTATTCGGCTAGCCGTAAGAACGGCTTCCCCCCACAAGTTCTGTGGCAAACCAGAACTTATCAATAATGCGTTCATCATCTCCTTTAATGAACGATTCTTTCTTTCTGCAATCCCATTGGATTGGGGCGTGTAAGTGGTCGTTGTTTGATGAATAATCCCATATTCTAAACATATTTGTTCAAAAGAAGATTCATATTCACCACCTCTATCACTTCTTATCATTTTGATCTTCTTATTAAGTTGAGTTTCAACTTCATTTTTATATTGCTTGAATGCATCTATTGCTTCATCGTTACTATTAAGTAAATAAATGTAGCAATATCGAGTAATGTCGTCAATAAAAGTTATGAAATTTCTTTCTACCGCGAGATGGTATTGACTTCATTTGACAAATATCTGTGTGAATTAAGTCTAAAGGATTTGAATTCCTTTCAACCGACTTATAAGGATGTTTAACATACTTAGATTCCACACATATTTGACATTTTGATTTTTCGCATTCAAACTTAGGCAATACTTCCAAGTTAATCATTTTCCGCAAGGTTTTATAATTGACATGACCCAAACGTTCATGCCATAAATTATTTGACTCAAGTAAGTAAGACGAAGCTGAAATTTTATTATTATTTTCAATAATCATTACATTCAGCTTGAAAAGGCCCTCGGTAAGGTAACCTTTTCCTACAAACATATCATTCTTACTTATTACAACCTTGTCGGACACAAAAACGCACTTAAAACCGTGCTTAACAAGAAGTCCAGCAGAGACTAAATTCTTCCTAATCTCAGGAACATGAAGGACGTTGTTCAAAGTTACCACTTTGCCGGAAGTCATTTTCAGAAATATCTTCCCGCATCCTTCAATCTTGGCCGTTGCAGCATTTCCCATGGAAAGTGTCTCTTCGGGTCCAGCAGAAGCATATGTAGAAAATGCTTCTCTCACAGCACAAACATGGCGGGTGGCTGCAGAATCAATCCACCATTCCTTAGGATTGCCCACCAAGTTGCATTCAGAAAGCATGGCAAGACCTTGCATTGATGACAAGACCTTCAATGAAAATTCCGTTAGTAAAATTACTAAAAATTTTACTTTCAACATCAGTATTTATTTGAAACATACCTTCAGCAAGTAGATCATGAATAATCACTTGCAATTCCTGGACTTGGGTAATAACAGACTTGCTATATACCATTTTGTAGTCCAAAAATTTTGCGGTGACGAATTTGTTCATCCCAGCATCTTCAGTTTTGTACTTCTTTTCAAGCGCATTCCATAATTCTTTTGACGTCTCCACGCCACTGTATACATTATACAGATTATCATCCAGTCCGCTAAGAATATAATTCTTGCACAGAAAGTCAGAATGCTTCCACGCCTCAATCACGAGAAAGCTTTCATCCTCTGGAGTTTCATTGGGCACATCAGGAACATATTCCTTGATGAACTTCTGTAGACATAACATAGTCAAGTAGAAGAACATCTTTTGCTGCCAGCGCCTGAAATCAATCCCGAAAAATTTTCCAGGTTTTTCTACCGATGCCAACGCCGGTGTTCGGCTTGTCGATCTATTGATAGTCATCGTCGGAATATGGCTTGCCGATGCGTTGACAGTCACCATCGGAACAGCTTGGTTTCCTGTTTCATTAGCCATGTTTCTGAAAAAAAAAATGACACAAACAAAACGTTTAATAAACGTTTAAAACTGGAGTTAAAAAATCACGTAGATTTTAATCTCCAACAAAACGCCACGAAGGCTTTACTTTCCAAAACGGGAGTACACAAAACCACAAAGGTTTTAGTTTCCAGAATAATAAGGATAACACAAATACAAAAATAAAAATTATTAAATTCCTTAAGCTTGTTGTTCCTGTGGTTTATTATCCTGTATTTGTAAATAATAATTCTGGAAAATAAAACGTTAGTGTATAAACATAAATATAAATAAAGCAGTAATTAATTCGAGCCCACTGAATTCACAGTGTTTCCTTAAGGAATTTAATCCCCTCCTAGTACCCAAGGTTATGGATTATTTTCTCCCAGGATAGAACGAATTATACACTAGTGTAGTGGTACTTTAAACCCCAGTGTTTCAGCGAACACAAAGTTCGGTAGCAAATCACACTTACGAATGCTTTGTTTGTAGTTAAAAATAATGCAGAATAAAGGAGGACAACTCAGAAGTCGAATGGAAATTCTGAGAGAAAGGAATGCAATGTATAGACGATGTTGAATTCTTACTGAAGAGGATATCAGATTGCAATTCGTTTTTCCAGTGTATACTGAGTGTATACAGAGTGTATATCTGTATACCGAGTGTATATCAAGTGTATACAGAGTGTATATCGAGTGTTTTATTCCGGTGTATCTTCTTTGTCTCCAGTTGCTGCTCTATTTATAGCATTCATTGAGAGAAATCCGCCCCTTCCATGGTGGAACAAGCACTAGGCTATCATGGAGGAAGCACTTACATGGTGGAATGAACACTAGCTTGGTGGGAGGACCACTTGGCCATGGTAGGAAGTGCACTAGACAACTTGTTGCTTATTGGTACAACACAATACACGGATTGGAAAACATTCGTTACAAACACGGATTATATCACGTTAATATTCACTATTAACAAATAAATTTGGTCCAAAAAATTAATCAATCGATCGATCATTTGACCAAATCCAAATCCAAATCCAAATCTCATTTCCCATTCACTCTCATTTTAAGACTATTTCATCTTAAACAAAAACTTAACAGTAGTTTCAAGAACACTCAATCCCTAACTAAAAAAATACCTTTCTTTCTTTTTCCCATCGACATAAGTTTTCATTCTGATTGCGCTTTGGTGAGATTGTCTTGAAGGAACTTAGACATCAGCTGCTATTCCTTCAATACTAAATCAACTGAATCCAGCTTTGTTTGGGCTACTAGCTCAAACATTGGTTGCGGCGGATCATATCCATTAAAAGCCTTAAAGGGGTTCATCCCAATTGCTAAGTGAAAGTTTGAATTGTACCAAAACTTTGCCAAGGCTAACTATTTGCTCCAATCAGATGGCTTATGACTAGTTATGCATATGAGGTTTGTCTCCAAGCAACGATTTAATCTCTCAGACTGCCCATCCGTTTGTGGGTAGTAAGTAGTGCTTGGCTTTAGTTGTACATGTAATCCCTTGAAAAGCTTTTTCCAAAACTACTAATAAAAATTGGATCTCAATTTGAAACTACAGAACTACGCATTCCATGTAGTTTGCAAACATTATCCAAAACCACTTGTGAAATTTGACTGGCAGTGTAAGGGTGAGATAATGCAAAGAAATGAGCAAACTTTGTATATCTATCAATTACCACAAGTATTGAGTCTTTCCCATGGGATTTTGGCAAACCACTGATGAAATCTATTGCCACATGTTCCCAAGTTCTTGAAGGAATTGGTAGTGATTGTAGAAGCCCTAGGTAAGCAACACTTTCACCATTATTTCTTTGACAAATCTCACACTCTTTCACTTGATTTTTGACATCTTGTAATAGAGTAGGCCAATAAAATAGAGATCTAAGTCTCTGTTGAGTAGCATGTATGCCTAAGTGGCCACCCCATGGAGAATAATGCATCTCATTAATTAGCCTCTGCCTTAAAGATCCATGACTACCTACCCAGACTTTTCTATTTTGCCTGAGAATGCCATCTTGAAGTTGCGCTCCTGGAGCAGCATTAGGATCCACACTCAGCTGTGTAATCATGGGTTGAACCACTGCATCATTTTGGTAGCTTTCAATTGTATCTTCATCCTACTTAGGATGGACTACTGAGAACCCAAAACAATTTCCTTCCTCAAATTTTCTTGAGAGTGCATCTGCAACCATATTTTCATTTCCCTTTCTGTATTGGATTTCATAGCTAAGACCCAATAATTTTAGTGATCCCTTTGTATTGTAATGAGGTAGTAATCTTTTGGTCTCTGAGAAACTTGAGGCTAAAATGATTTGTCTTTATGATAAAATGGTTGGGTTGTAGATAATGTCGCCATTTTTCCATGACAAACAATAAGACAGTCAGATCTTTTTCATAGGTTGACAGACCAAGATTCCTTGAACGTAATGCTTGACTGATAAATGCAATGAGACTTCCTCCTTGCATCAAAACTGCCCCTATCCCTTTACCACTAGCGTCTACTTCAACAATGAAAGGGATTGAAAAATTGGGTAGTGCTAGTACAACGACCTAGACCATAGCCCGCTTTAGCTCCTCACAGGCTTGAGTTGCTTCTATGGTCCAACTAAAATTATCCTTTTTAGTAGATTGGTCAAAGGTTTACTAATTGTAGCAAAATTCTTTATAAACCTTCGATAGTAACCCGTGAGGCCCAAAAATTCCCTTAGATCTTTTATGACTTAGGTTGTCCACAATTGAGTATAGCCTTCACCTTGGATTCATCTGTGCTTACCCCTTCTTTTGAGATAACATGACCCAAATACTCCACATTGCCTTGGCTAAAACTGCACTTTGACTTCTTGATAAACAATTGATTTGACTTTAGCAACTTGAATTCAACTTGTAAATGCTTCAGATGTTCTAGTAAAGATGCAGTATACACAAGTACGTCATAAAAAATACAAGCAAAAACTACCTCAAGTAAGAGGCAAAAATCCGATTCATAAGTGCCTGAAAGGTAGTAGGCGCATTAGTTAATCAGAATGGCATACCGTTTAATTTCCACAGCCCATGATGAGTACGAAAAACTGTCTTGTACTCATCACCCTCTTTCATCCGAATTTGATGATATCCGGACCTTAAATCCAACTTAGTATGAATTTTGACCCATGTAATTTATCAAAAAAATCTTCTATTACTGGTATAGGGTACTTATTTTTTACCGTAGCATCATTCAGCTTGCGATAACCAACACACATCCGCCAACTAGAATCATTTTTTTTTACTAAAAGTACTGGTGAAGCAAATGGAAAAACACTTTTGGCAACTGTCTGGGCCTTTAACATTTCTGCCATTATCTCTTCAATGGAATTCTTTTGTTCAAAAGAATATCGATAAGGCCTCAGAAAAATAGGTTTATGTGACGACCCGACCCGTCGTCTCATGAGTTACCGCTCTATTTTTCCCATATTCAGCTTCTTTATGCTTCATTATCCGTATCTTGTGTAATCGAGTTGATTTGAAGTGGTTTTAATAAGAAATGAGACACTTAGTCTCTTTTAAAAAGCCTTAAGTTGAAAAAGTCAACCAGACATTGACTTATGAGTTAGTGGGCTCGGATGTGAATTCTGACGGTTCAGTTAGCTCCAGGAGGTGATTGTGACTTAGGAGTGTGACCGGGAGGTGATTTGAACCCTTCGGGGACTTTTATCACTATTTCCTCACTATTTTGACTTATATTTAAACTCAGTCCTGTTGATATATATGGTTTTACAATCTCAGCCACTTTTATACAGATTTGAAACTTAAATGATATTTCTAAATGACATTTGGGCTGAGAACCACTGTTTTACAAATGCCCGAGGGGCTTATGATGATTTTCGGACTAAGTAAGATCGAGGGACATATGTGACGAAGCTTTCAGGCCTCGAGTGTGATGTAAGGAGGCTTTCAGGCCTCGAGTATGATGTGAGGAGGCTTTCAGGCCTCGAGTGTGATATGAGGAGGCTTTCAGGCCTCGTGTGTGATGTGAGAAGGCTCAGGCCTTATTTTATACGCCACAAGGTGGCTTGATATTGCGCTTGGGACGTAAGGGGCCCCTCCCGGAGTCTGCACACCACCAGTGAGCACCGTCGATGTTAAATAGACCGGGCTGCACGCCGCAGCGGTTACTATATGATATTGTTCTGAGAGTGAACGGACAAATTTTAGACAGTGGTAACAATAGTACTGTAGGATGCATCTTGGTCAGGTAACAATGACTAACTATGAATAAAACCGTGCAGTCAGATAACAATGACTGACCAGGAATAAAACCGTGCCGTCAGGTAATAATGACTGACCAGAGCGGACAGATTTTAATAATGAGCCCGACGGGCAGATTTCTACTTGTTATTTTGATATTGAGCCCGAGGGAAATTACCTGTTTCTACTGGTTTAAAAGAGGTTTCATCTGATATTTCACTGTTTTGCTATTTAAGTGATTTTTACTGCTTATGTATAGAATGCCTTGTGCCTTTACGTGTTTTCTTGCTTTCAGCCATTATTTATATTTATTACTCACTGGGTCGGAGTACTCACATTACTCCCTGCACCGTGTGTGCAGATTCAGGCATAGCAGATTCTCATCCTTGAGAGCTCATCCGTCCAGTCCAGGTGGTGTTTCGGAGACTACGAGGTAGCTGTTGGCGTCCGCAGTCCCCGTGACTCCTTTATATTATTATTTCCATGTTATTCGAACTATTGTGTCGGATTTCGTATTTAGTAGACTTGTGTCAGGATTTCTTAGTTGCTCATGACTTGTGACACCCCGGTTAGGGTTGTATTGGATTGGATTTCTGTATTTTTATCTATACTTCCGATATTTGATATTATTAAACCATGTTGTACTATAATTGTGTTAAATAATTGTTTTAAAAGGATGAATTGGGTCGACTGGCTGGCATTTTCTTCACTAGAGGCGCCATCATGACCAGGTTCGGCATTTGGGTCGTGACAAGTTGGTATCAGAGCCTAGGTTACTAGGTCTCACGAGTCATGAGCAGGTTTAGTAGAGTCTCGCAGATCGGTATGGAAACATCTGTACTTATCCTCGAGAGGCTGCAGAACCTTTAGGAAAAACTTTATATTCTTGAATTTTTTATCGTGCGTCCTTGATTCAGCTTGAAAAGTCACTCTTACAATTCCTTCCAGACGTCTGTAATACGAGCGCTCAGTAATAGATGCGCCTTGATGGCTTGTAATTCCCCGATCGAAGGGCGAGACGTGATCTCTATGAGTTTGATGTTAGGCCAGTCTAGGGGACTTGAGGCCAGATCTTTGCCTATGGCTTGAACACCGAGGTGCTGATGGTGCGAGCAAGTGTTTTGAACTTACATGTTCGGTATTGTCCCTATTAGTGGGAATGATGGTTGGATAGATACGTGATGAGTATGTTACTACTGCGACATGTATCTATATGACTTGGAAGTGACGAGGAAGGGCTGCTGGATGATAGATAAACTATTAAGTGTTTGATTTTCATTGTGATTAGATGTGTAGCCCCGAGTTATGGGCGCGTGAAGAATCTTTTCATGTCTCTTATTGGGAGTGAAGTAAATTTCATGTTAAGGTATGAGTTTAGAGTCAGGAAGATTAAGTGATTCTGTAATGTGTATGACAGTGGAAGGTATGCAAAAATGTTAATTGGAGGTAAAGCAGGTGGGTTATCTCATGCGGAGTGTTCTAAGGTGGTGTTATCCTTATGTTGTCTATTAGAAGATCTCGTTTACAAGTGAAGAATATGCATTGAAATCTAAATTGGATCTCCTAGAGAGTGGGCTTAATTATTGTGTAGGTGAATGCAAGATTTGCAGAAGAATTTAAAATCCCAGATGATTTGTGCTTCCGCAAGCTTATGAAAGAGTGAGTTTAATCTCGCTATGGAATTACAGCAACAATAGAATATATGTGTTATGATTTATTGAGTGCGTTTTGATCTATGGCTTTGAGCCAAGTTGGGGAGTTTGCTATTAATTAAGTTGATTGCATGGTTAGGTGCTATATTGGTTCCAGTTTGAGGCGTGTTGGTGAGTCAGTTATGGCTTACAGAAATTAAGGTCGATCAGGCAGTGGCCATGCTCATTTTTTTATGCTATTCCAGGAAGGACAGATGCTATTGCTTCAGAGGCTGTTATTATAGGTATTGTTCCAGTCTGCCATAGAGATGCCTTTGTATTATTCGATCCCGGTTCCACCTATTATTACGTGTCCTCATATTTTGCTCATTATTTGGGTATGCCCCGGGAGTTTCTTTCTTTACCTGTTCATGTATCTACCCCGATGGGCGATACTATTGTTGTGGACCGTGTGTACCGGCCATGTGTTCTGATTATTGAGGGTCTGGAGACCCGAGTTGATCTATTACTATTGAGCATGGTGGACTTTGATGTTATATTGGGCATGTATTGGTTATCTCCATGTCATGCTATTCTAGACTGTCACGCTAGGACAGTTACATTGGCTATACCGGGTGTACCGCAGATCGAGTGGCGTGGTGTGATTGATTATGTTCCCCGCAGAGTAATTTCTCTCTTGAGAGCCCAACATATGGTTGGGAAGGGTTGTCTGTCCTATCTAGCTTTTGTGCGAGATGTTGGAGCTGAGACTCCTAGTATTGATTCTTTCATAATTATGAGGGATTTTTTTCCTAATATATTTCTTGCAGACCTGCCGGGCATGACACCAGACAGGGATATTGATTTCGGTATCGACTTGGTGCCGGGCACTCAGCTCATTTCTATTCCACCTTACTGTATGGCACCAGCGGAGCTGAAGGAATTGAAAGAGCATCTTCAGGAACTCCTAGAAAAGGGGTTCATTCGGCCTAGTGTGTCACTTTGGGGTGCACCAGTCTTATTTGTGAAGAAGAAGGATGGCACAATGAGAATGTGCATTGATTACAGGCAGTATTATTGGGTTGGTAACCTACATGGCCTGGTCAAGCCAGAGGAATTCCGTTTTGATATCATGGTTATGTGCGAGCAGATTTGAAAGTTTTCTTGATGGTTTTTACCATGGTTCGAGCCGGATATCTTCTACCGGTGCGCGGATCATATTGTATATTATGAAATCCTCCTAAATGGGAGCAAATAGAAGATTTCTAACTGTTCGGAATGTAATTTTCCTATAGCCCGGAAATTAAAATGATGTTCTTGCGTTTGCAAAATGATGGCATAATAGACGTGGTATGCTATGCATGTTTAATATTTTCATGTACGAGGTGACAGTTCATTATTGAAGAGAAGGTCATGAATTCTGGATCGAATAGTCAGTTTCAGATATTTAGATTGAAAGTTATAACTGCTCGGTAAGGCCTGATAAGGGTGCACATTATATTCTGATTAACAGATGTTTATTGGCATTTCAACGCTCACTTGGTTGATCGATTACCAATATTTCGATCTTGTTAAGTATTGTAGAAAAATTTTGGAAAATAATTATCATGGGATGATCGTACTTGAGGGATGTGTCAGTCATTTGGGTGCTAAGGTTATGATCAGTTACGGTGATTTATGTGATCTATGAATTCGGAGATTGGGAATTCTCAAAAATATATACCACTTCGGGATTGTGGCATGTTGAGGAGAGTATTTTATCTAAAACATTGGATTCTCTAGTCGAGCTAACTGATGGTGATAACTATACGCTGTGAGGGCAAATATATGTGAGGTTTGAACCTGTGTGCAAGCACCGAGCCAATATTCATGCTCGGAAGATGCGTAGGCTATGATATGGCCTAGAGTGGGATATTGAACTTAAAGGAATAATGTTTCTTGTATTCGTAACTTTGTTAAGAACTATCCGGACTACACTTGAGATTTTCAAGATGCTAAATTTCGGAACAAACTTGGTAATTACTAATTCTGCGTTAATGTGCTGGTTTGAGCTAAGACAACATAGTTTGCTCATGCCTACGATATAGAGTGTTATTTATGCCAGTCCAGGAGCATGAGAATCTTATTTCATTCAGCATATACAGGTGTACTTGTTGGATTGCTCCTATATGATATGCTTGGACTGGAGGTCTGTGACCGTGCCAGGTGGGTTATGTTATTGGCAACTAAGATGCTCGTAAGGTTGATGTCAATGTGAGCTATAGAAGAGCTGGTTATTAATATTCTATTCATGTATCGGTGTTCCACTGTGATTGACGAGCTCATAGCATATCGTTGGGGTGGTACTTGTGTAACTTGCAAAGCGGCTCTCTTCTTTGAGATATTTTCCCTTTCTGGGGAGTCGGATGGTGCAATATTGAGGTTTAATGGTATGGCATTGTATTATGTACTTTTCCATAAATATGATGATTCGCTTGTGGTACATCTCTTTCATTTGAGTCATTTTTATGAATCTAGTATACCCGGACTGTTGCTTATTGGCGCGCGTACTGTGGGAGTTATGGCTTAGGCCTGTATTGATGTGTCATGTCACCAGAGTAGTGTGTTGGATTAGAATAGATCAGAGGGATCATTAATGATTACAAACGGAATCGATTTCAGTATGTTGGAAGGATAATATCGAGCTTCGGCTCAAAAATTTGATGCAGCACTTGCCAAAGAAGAAGTGATTTCATGAATGGGTGATATGGGAAATGGTTATGGCTTACCGCATGATTTAGTTATTATTGGCAGTATATGAAAGTGTGAGATGAGACTTTAGTTGATAAGAGTTTTTTATCGGCATTCGGGTGTTTTGTGCAGCTACTGTAATCAGGAGTTATCACTACAAACGTTTGAGTTATGTGGTCTATCATGTAATTGCACATGAGGTGGCAGGTATGGGTTATTAAAACTGGTTCGGGCTTATTCAAAATATAAATGTGGGATTCTGATCATATGGAAGATTTCAAAAGTTGAAATGTGGTTTTATGGTTTAAGGGGCCATGTTGGATTGCGAAATTTCAGTTACAACATGTTGTCGGGCCTATATGATATAGGGTGACGTGGGATCACCCCCGGCTTCATGCCTGGTAAGGTTATTCAGTAATTGTTTGGCTTTTAGAATAACTCTGGGCACGTTCGAGGATGAATGTTTGTTTAAGTTGGGGAGGATGTGACGACCCGACCCATCGTATCATGAGTTACCGCTCCGTCTTTTCCATATTCAACTTCTTTATGCGTCATTATCCGTATCTTGTGTAATCGAGTTGATTTGAAGTGGTTTTAATAAGAAATGAGACACTTTGTCTCTTTTAAGAAGCCTTAAGTTGGAAAAGTCAACCAGACATTGACTTATGAGTTAGATGGCTCGGATGTGAATTTTGACGGTTTGGTTAGCTCCGGGAGGTAGTTTGTGACTTAGGAATGTGATCGGAAGTAAGTTTGGAGGTCCGGTGTAGAATTAGGCTTGGATTGGCAAAGTTAGTATTTTGGCGATTTTTGGTTGATAAGTGAGATTTTGATCCGAGAGTCGGAATAGAATTCCGAGAGTTGCTGTAGCTTTGTTAGGTGATTTGGGATATGTGTGCAAAATTTCAGGTCATTCGGACGTGGTCTGGTTGGGTTTTTGATCGAATGCATGTTTTGGAAGTTTTAGAAGAACTTAGGCTTGAATTCGATATAATTTCATGGTTTTGGTGTTGTTTGAGGCATTTTGAGGATTGGAACAAGTTTGTATGATATTTTAGGAGGCATTGGTATTTTTGGTTGTGGTCCCGGGGGCCTCGGGGTGAATTCGGATGGCTAACGGAAGGCTTTTTTGGGACTTTGGATGCTACAGAAAATTGCAGGTCAGTGGTGTAGAGTTTTGCTCTATGCGATCGCAGGAGAGGCTTTGCGATCGCATAGAAGGATTTTTGGGGTTGGTCAGTTGTTCAATGCGATCGCGAGAGAGTAGTGCGATCGCATAGAGGAAACTTGGGAGTTTGGATTTTTGTTCACTGTGATCGCGTGGGTGTGTATGCTTCGCATAATGTAAAGTGTTTGGTCATTGCGATCGTAGGGATGCTTATGCGATCGCATAGTGTTAAAATCAGAGGTGAAAATTTTGTGCATTGCGATCGCAGAGGGGTATTGCGATCGCATAGAAGAAAATGCCTGGGCAGAATGTTAAGTTCTGAAAATGAGATTTTTGACGATTTGGAGCTCGGTTAAGGCGATTTTTGGGAGATTTTTGGAGAGAACAACAGGGTAAGTGCTCTTAACTCAATTTTGTTTATATTACTCGAATCTATTACTAGTTTGGCGTTTAATCCGTGAATTTTGATAGAAAAAGTTAGAAAACCCTCTTGGATAGAATCACGGATTTGAGGGTCGAAATGTTATGGGAATTTGATAATTTTGGTATGGTTAGATTCGTGGAGAGATAAGGAACTCGTTGATGTAAAAATTTCTGAATTTCGAGACGTGGGCCCGGGGCTCGAGTTTTCGCTAATTTCAAGAATGTTGGTATTTTTCGATTGTTTTGATTGGGCTTTGTTCCCGTAACATATTATGACGTATTCGTTCTGATTTTGGATAGATTCGATGTACGTGGAGGCCAATTCGAAGGGCAAAGGCGTCGCGAGCTAAAGAAATAGCCGGTTCGAGATGAGTAATGATGTTAAATGATGTCCTGAGGGTTTGAAACCCCAGATTGCAAATCGTAGTGCTATATTGAGGTGAAACACATGCTGGATGACGAGCGCGAGGTCTTTTACTACTAGGGATTGTGACTTGGTCCATCCCGATTTATGATTTTACTGCATATTTGACTGAGATTGATTTGTTATCATCATGATTTGGGCTAGTTGCCATATTTGGGCTTCATGCCAATGATTTGAACACTTTAGGAATTTTTATCACTATTTCCTCACTATTTTGACTTATATTTAAACTCAGTCCTGTTGATATTTATGGTTTTACAAACTCAACCACTTTTATACAGATTTGAAACTGAAATGATATTTCTAAATGACATTTGGGCTGAGAACCACTGTTTTACAAATGCCGAGGGGCTTATGATGATTTCCAGACTGAGTAAGGCCGAGGGTCATATGTGAGGACGCTTTCAGGCCTCGAGTGTGATGTGAGGAGGCTTTCAGGCCTCGAGTGTGATGTGAGGAGGCTTTCAGGCCTCGAGTGTGATGTGAGGAGGCTTTCAGGCCTCGAGTGTGATGTGAGGAGGCTTTCAGGCCTCGTGTGTGATGTGAGAAGGCTTTCAAGCCTTATTTTATACGCCACGAGGTGGCTTGATATTGTGCTTGGGCCATAAGGGGCACCTCCCAGAGTCTGCACACCCCTAGTGAGCGCCGTCGACGTTAAATGGATCGGGCTGCACGCCGCAGCGGTTACTATATGATATTGTTCTGAGAGTGAACGGACAAATTTTAGACAGTGGTAACAATGGCACTGTAGGACGCATCTTGGTCAGGTAACAATGACTGACCAGGAATAAAACCGTGCGGTCAGGTAACAATGACTGACCAGGAATAAAACCGTGCGGCCAGGTAACAATGACTGACCAGAGCGGACAAATTTTAATACTGAGCCCGAGGGGTAGATTTCTACTTGTTATTTTGATATTGAGCCCGAGGGGCAGATTTCTACTTGTTATTTACTGCCAAATTACCTGTTTCTACTGGTTTAAAAGAGGTTTCATCTGATATTTCACCGATTTGCTATTTAAGTGGTTTTTACTGCTTCTGTATAGAATGCCTTGTGCCTTTACGTGTTTTCTTGCTTTCAGCCATTATTTATATTTATTACTCACTGGGTCGGAGTACTCACATTACTCCCTGCACCGTGTGTGCAGATTCAGGCATAGCAGATTCCCATCCCTGAGAGCTGATCCTTCCAGTCCAGGTGGTGTTTCGGAGACTACGAGGTAGTTGTTGGCGTCCGCAACCCCCATGAGTCCTTTATATTATTATTTTCATGTTATTCGAACTGTTGTATCAGATTTCGTATTTAGTAGACTTGTGTCAGGATTTCTTAGTTGCTCATGACTTGTGACACCCGATTAGGGTTGTGCTGGGTTAGATTTTTGCATTTTCATCTATACTTCCGATATTTGGTATTATTAAACCATGTTGTACTATAATTGTGTTAAATAATTATTTTAAAAGGATGAATTGGGTCGACTGGCTGGCCTTGTCTTAACGAAAGGCGCCATCACGACCAGGTTCGGGATTTGGGTCGTGACAGTTTAGTATCCGGCAATAATTGTATGGCCTGATCACAATCAGGACTAGGAGGCAATCCTTTGGGCTCTTGAAACTTCTTCCCAAATTGGCCCAATAATAGTTCCACTTCCTCGGACACCACCTCTTTCTTTTCGTCCAGTTTCAACAAAAATATTTGGTCCACAAAGTCGCATTGCCCTTTACTGATCAGCTTGGTAATAACTTTGGTGTCCACGTTAGAGACTTTCTCATGATTAAGAGTGCTCATGAATGTTACCAATTCCAACCCGTAAATAAAAGATACCTCCAATGGTTTTGTGTGCAACACTATTGGAGAAACAGTGTCGACCCAATTCATTTCCAGCACAATGTCACAACCCCCCACCTTCAATACCCCAAAATCAAAGGCAAACTTCTTATCCTGCATTTTCCATTCAAAACGTCTGCTCACTTGTCTACATTTAAGATACTGGCCATTTACGACCTTAACCCTCATAGGTCGGCCAAATCCTCTACTCCAGATGAACTAATTTTTGCTGAATGTGGATCCACAAAGTTATGGGTCGATCCACTATCCAACAGCACTACCACGTTTCGGCCTTTGACCCAACCTATAATTTTAATTGTCGATGGGGCCTTGCTCCGGCCCATTATAACATTCAATGTTACTTCTGCCTTTTCTTGGCCAAATTCATCCACCACTCATTCTTCCAGTTCTTCAATCGTTTCTACGACATCAACAAACTATTCGGTTTCCAACGCATTTAGAGTTCTGTTTTTACAAACATGCGCAGGAAAATATTTGTCATAGCACTTGTAGCACAAATTATGCTCTCTTATCATTTTGAGAGTCATGTTTCTTTGGTTTAGATTTCTGGTTTTCACAATAAGTGGATTTTTTTGGTATGTGGGATTTCTTGGGTTTCTGGACTTATAAGTGGTCTGGGAGGGTTGAGTGTGTTTTGCATAAGTCTTGGCAAACTATTGTTCATTTATATGCTTATACAATGCAGTAAAAGATCATTCATGTAACTTGGCACATTTGTAGGCTGCCAACACGGTTCTCGGTCGATTAAATTGTACAAGTGGAAGTATATCGGGATTAAGTCCACCAATGAAACACAATACAAAATGAGGTTCTTTCAATGCAAGATTAAGTATCACATTAAACACTTTAATTCATCAAACCTCCTTTGGTATGTTTCCACGTCAGTAATTTGCTCAAGGCGATTAAATTCCTTAAAAATCTCCTCAGGATCATTGTCTCCAAATCTTTCGCATATGTCATAGCAAAATTGGGCCTAAGTAACAATAACCCCATGGTCATCAAGATAACCACCGAACCAATGGTCAGCATATTCTTTCAAATGAATGGCAACATAATTAATTTTCTCATCATCCATCACTTGATATAAATCAAAAAAAAAATCACACCGCCTCAGCCAGCTTCGGGGATTTACCTGGTCGAACTTGGTGTTTAGTAGCTTGGATGTAGATCCAAGGGAGTCAGGCTCGTTATGGTTGGGTGGAGTCTAGCCCACTGAAGGTTGTTGAAGGGTTCCAAATGAGATATAGAAAGGTTGTGATGTTGGGTTCAAAGTCAGCGGGTATGAAATGGGTTGGGTTACAGGACTAGTAGAAAATTTCCCCGAGGGATTGATTATACTGTAATTAACCGGAGGAGGGTACGATTGGGGTAAGTATGGCTGGGTAGACATTGGATGAGGGTTTGGTTATGGAAACAATGGTTGGGTGCTCATTTGGTATGTGTAAATTGGAGGGTTTACAGCTTGGGTATTCATGGGGTTCAAGCTTATCTGATTGTTATAAGGTTGACTGATCAGAGGGTATGAACGAATTGGTGGTCTAAAAGCTGCCACTGAAGGAATTAGGGGAGCGCTAGAGATGGTCTCAACTTGGTTTCGTGAATGAGACGATGTACTACCCAACCGAGGTGGTGAAGATAAATGCGCGGCTCGAAGTCCAGTGGTATTGTGAGGAGAAAAGGGAGGGGGTATAGTTTTGTATGTTACCTCCGACAGAAGATAAATCAGCTTCTTTAGTAGATCCACCATAAACACGGGCGACTGAAGCTCGTATAGAAGATGAAGGTTTCTGCCCTGTTTTGGATGTTCATTTGCAGCAACATCTGCTCAATTCTCTTAGAAGAATCTGAAAACTCCACAATTTTTGCTTCAAAACTCCCCTGCTTCTCCTCAAATCTATCCATCACTTTCTCCGATTTTTCCATGAATTTTTGCAGCTGAACTTCAACCCTTCTCTGTTCATTTTCTTTGTTGGACTGATTTTTCTGCTTGTCAACCATCCTCAATTGCCAATTGTAGCAATCAGCTACTATGTAAACTTAAGAAAGAAAACAATAAGACAGAGAATGAAGAAATTAATTAAAAATAGCAGGTGTCATATTTTCTGAATATCCCTGCATGACTACAATTTTTGGCATTATATGCTGGATAGTGACAACAAGGTTTGTGTAACAACCTTCTAAGAAAAAGACACATATCCTACTTCTAGAATCCACTAAGGACAAGAGGACTTAATTGTAATGCTTAATACTATGGGACTAAAGTAAAAATAACAAAACTATAAGACTAATCAATAATATAAACAAAAGCCTGTTCAATCTCTTTTCCAAACTATCAAACAGCATCCACGACCACTGCTACATAAACTATAGATTTGGGGAACAATAAGGATTTGATAGTATAATTACTATCCTTAATAAATTCGAACATCCCACTTAAGTAGCTCAAGGTATGACGGCAAAATTCCTTCGGAATTTTCGAAAGCCAACAAACAGGTATTTATATATTCTTATGGGACGAAATTTCACATAAGATAAACGTTCTTTTCATCGTCAGTCGCGAGGTGTTGTCATGTCAAGCCCAAGGTTTGTGATACTGCTGTAAAATTTCTGCCATTTACAAGTCTTGGTGTCTTCTTGCAACGAGTATTTATATAACTTTTAAGTACATGTTAATATTAATAGAGCTATCTATGCCTAATAGGTTCTTTCCGATAGGCACCTATTAGCCGACATCAATTTGAATTTGAAAACTATTTTAATTTGAATAAACATATTAAAAATACTTATATTATTCTTCTGTACATATATAGGATGACACTAGCAGCTGCGGTATAGTATATATGGTGAGAGAGGAATCATCGGCTATTCCAAGCAACAAAGCATGGCACCGCATCTATTGTCAAGCAAATTAATTTGCTCGACAATAGATGCGGTGCCATGCATTGTTGCTTGGAACAGCCGATGATTCCTCTCTCGCCATATATATTGTTCAAGAAGTGCACTGTCGAGGGGCTATGAAGAGGAAGCTTAGTGCATGGTGAGAGGAACTCAACTTCTATCCTGTATAAATGGGTGCATATCTATATAGCTTATTGGTTATTTTGTTTGTGAAGTTTGCAAGATTGCTGCTGGGCTTGTTGTCCAGCAGTAATCTCCTTTTCTAGACATACACTACAATTTTGGTGATAGAATTTTATTTACCAAAAAAAGTACTTATATTATTCCAAAAGATGACAAATCTCTTCTTTCATATCTATATTATATTAAAAGGAGGATAGTTTGGCTTAATATTAAGTCAAGTGGCATATTGAGAATAAGCCACTTGGCACTATGAGGGAATCTATTTGTTGGATTCTATTTTGAGAAAAAATATTAGTTGATCAAGTGCCATTCAAATTAGTAAATAAAACCAAGCCATTCAAGCACACTAGAAAGAGGGATGCAGCTTTCTTAGCATCAATTCGGCTAACAAAAATATAAAGACCTGTAGGTATCTTTTTTTTTTTTTTTTTAAGAAAGAATTCGGCTAACGAAAATATAAATATCTGTAGGTATCTTTTTTTTTTTTTTTAGAAAGAATCATTAAAATTTCGTTTGATATATTCCACATTAATTTTAAGTTGAAATATTAACTCTATATTTAGTATACACTTTGTATCTGATCTTATTTGCGAATAATATACATTAATACATGTATCATATACATTACTATAATTATTTTTAATTAGATTCTGTGTATAGTTTAGTTATGGTAGGAATTTTTTTTTAAGAAAGACTTAATTAAATAAATGTTTTGTATCTTACATCTATATTATATTAAAGAAAATATACTAAAAAAGTTCATAAAATAATCCAAGCCAAATATTTTAAATTAAAACAAAAAATGTTCTCTTTTGAGAACGTGTTGGACGTCCAAATCACAAAAATATTTTGTAAGTATCTTTAATTAAATTTGTGTCTAATTCAATTATGGTAGGTATTATTTTTGGAGAAAGAATCAATTAATATAATTCTAAATACCTTACACATTAATGTTAAGTTGAAATAATAATTCTACATTTAGTACAAACTTTGTATCTAACCTTATTTGCGAACAATATACATTAATATAGGTATCATTTAGCTATGATAGGAATTCTTTTTTAAGAAAGACTTAATTAAATAAATATTTTGTATCTTACATCTATATTATATTAAAGAAAATACACTAAAAAACTTCATAAATTAATCAAAGCCAAATATTTTAAAATTTAAACAAAAAATGTTCTCTTTTGAGAAACTGTTGGACGTCCAAATCACAAAATATTTTGTAAGTATCTTTAATTAAATTTATGTCCAATTCAATTATGGTAGGTATTCTTTTTTGAGAAAGAATAAATTAATATAATTCTAAGTACCTTACACATTAATGTTAAGTTGAAATAATAATTCTACATTTAGTACAAACTTTGTATCTAACCTTATTTGCGAACAATATACATTAATATAGGTATCATTTAACTATGGTAGGAATTCTTTTTTAAGAAAGACTTAATTAAATAAATAGTTTGTATCTAAATAAATATTTTGTAACTTCCAAGAAAGATCATACGTTCAAATTTCTGTGAAAGATCTTTATAAATTGATTTACTACTATAGTCAATCCTTACAAATCTTTATTTAAGCAACTTTTACTTAGGTTTGACTTCTCTACATTGCTTAGGGTTTAGCTCTCACACAAATTTCGCCAAAATTATGGCTCCAAATTATAATTATATTAGCAAAATAGCAATGTCTAAAATAAATTGGAATTTGAAAGTTCGTGTTGTTAGATTGTGGCACATTCCAGACCGCGAGAAACCAGAAAATTCTAATTCAATCGAATTAATTATTCAAGATGAAAAGGCGCATACTCCTTTACACGTTGTTATTTTTTTCGAGTTGAGATGTATTTTCTTCAACTTCTGAGCCTTAGTAACTTCTTTTCATATTTTTTGTTTAGGGTGATCGAATTCATGCAACTATTGGAAGAGTTGTTATGCGTATTTTCAAAACAAAAATACATGAAATGGGATTGTATGTTATGAAAAACTTTGTAGTTTGACCAAACAATCTGAAAATTAAGACCAACAAACATTATAAATTGAAACTGACATTTTCTCATAGGACGAGTGTGGATGAAATTAGTGATCCATAATTTAGTTTGAATATTTTCAACTTTAAGCCTTTTCAGCATCTCACAAATCAAGTCGAGGTTGATGAGAATGAACTATTCGGTAATTGTTTTACCTTTCGCTATTTTTTGCTGAATATTTTATCACCTTATTCATAACTATTATTTAAATGTGGCAGACGTCATAGAAGAAGTTGTTGGTCATGGTAACGTAGAATCGTATAACCAAGGTAGTAAAACAAGTATCATTATGAACTTGGAGCTCGAGGATCATGAGTACGCTTGCAACCATGAATTGAATTAGTTATAAAATTAATCACTATTATTTTCTGCTTAGTGGAACATTATGTCAGGATTCTCAACGTGCTATTGTACAAGCCCCTCATTTTGATACTGGCTTAGAAAAGTTCTTTCTCGATGGTGTTATGCTATTTGATTTTATTCTCAAACCTTCTTACTGACATTTTGCTGCTGACATGAGTATTTTATATATAGTGTAACTTATTTCGATGTTTAATTGCAAGGTTTATTTCCATGAAATACCGATGAGGTCATTGATAGCTTGATAATGATGTCAATGTCTTTAAATGAGGAAGGATTATTCTTTACCTGCAACACTAACTATTAGTCCAATTATGAAGATTTAAAAGGAGATTACAGTTAAAGTTGCTGGAGGGTAATGCTACAAAAGTATCATCCGTGCATCGCGCGGATTTTAATACTAGTACTAATTAATTACCCATCAAACACTTAACTATAATCTAACAAATTATAAAGGCTCTAATATTCAGACATCTAATTCAATCAAATGAAAAAAAATACGAATTCTTTCAGCTAATCAATGCCACAACAAAACTATGTATCGAGGTCGAAGAGTTTAATTTATACATCTTGACGGTGTTTTTACTTTTACACTGAGCAATTGGATATTCTACAAATTAGTTATCAATATTCCCAATCAGCAACCAGTTAATTCTAATTAAGATATAAAATAATTGGGGTGACAAACAGACAAAGTGTTATATTTGTTAGACAAGGCAATTAACTTTGTATACGGTAGAAATTGGGGCTACTTGATTTCACTCTCTGGTTGGTGTAGGAACATGATGCCGAAGAGGTGGGACGTCGAGTCTGGATCGGGGTAGACATTGATTGCAACCAGAAAGAGGCAGACCTCGAGTGGCATCGGCATAGCCTGATAACGAAAAAGGCGAGATATCCGCGATTGGTCGATGATCGTGGCGTGAATCTCGGAACGGATCAATCTATAGCGGTTAATTAGATGTTAATATAATTTCCTACTATAATTAGAAGTGTATCTTATTTAGGATTCCCCTATTATATAAAGTGGGATCCCATTCATTTGTAATCATCATTGTTCACTGATAAGAAAATACACATTCATTACTTTCTTGCTATTCCACTTAACTATTCATCAGAGTTGCTTTATTATTTGCTACTCCCAATATCATACCTCAAGATTATCACAGGTCGAGGTCGAGATTTAGCTTACACACTGGTTTGATTTACTTTATTCTTTAATTTATCTATTTAATTCCTTATTTTTCAATTGTTATTGAATTAAATCACATATCTTTAAAACTACAATATAAGTTTAACTGTTACTCGAATTTTAGGATAAACAAACTTATTTTTCCTTCCATCTCTAGTTTCAAGCCTATTGAATTTTATTCAGGTTGGTGAAAAAGATTTTCATCAAGGGTTTAGCAAATGTCAAAGAAAACTCACTAAACATCATACTTACCACACAAATCCAATTCATAGCCTCCACTGCTTCTGATTTCCTCTCCACGTTACCAGATGGCATACTCCACCAAAATAAGTACTTTTTTTAGGTGAAAAATAATATCTTTTAACTTTTCAATAACTTGGCAAAACAGGGGCAACTTAGCAGCTTAATTAGTTGGCTATACCTTTTAAATTGTTAGTGCGGTTTCGATTCTCACCGTCATAATGGTTAAGAAAGCGCCTTGGTGTTGACGTAACTGGTAAAATTTTTGCCATATAATCAGAAGGTTATCGATTCGAGTCATGTAATAGCCTTTTACAGAAATACAGGGTAAGATTGCATATAATAAAACCTTGTGGTCCGACTGTCACGACCTGGATTTTCCACCATCGTAAGTCGTGATGGCGCCTACTAATAGGAGCTAGGCAAGCCAATTAACTTAACACTTCTCTTAACAACATTAACCATATAAGGAAAGACGAGACAATTAACATAAAAGCAGAAGTCTTAAAAGCATAGATAACTGAAAGCCAAAAATGCGGAAGTTTAATCACAAACTCTACCCAAGACTGGTGTCACTAACTCACGAACTACTAAAGAGTGATAAAAACAAGTTTGAATAGAAGTACGTCAATGTTTGTCTCGGTACAAGGAAAACAAACTAATAACATAGAAGGGACTCCGGCCTGCGGATGCCAGCTAAGCTACCTCGAAGGTCCCTGGACTGAGGTCAGCTCCCAATCAACTACTCCTGTGGTCCAAAAGCTGCTCTGGTACCGTGATCTGTGCAAAAGAGCACAAAAGTGTAGCATCAGCACAACCGACCCCATGTGCTGGTAAGTGCCTGGCCTAACCCCGGCGAAGTAGTGACGAGGCTAGACAGGACTACCAAACCAACCTGTGCAGTACAATATATATGTGTATATGCAATAAAAGGAAAGAATACAGAAATTAAACAGTTACGAGGGAGGGGAGCATACTATGGGGGAAGTACAGTCCGGATATAAAATTCAGCAATTTAAGCAAGAAACAGGACAATAACAATAATTAATGAGAGTAGGAAAATAAGTAGTTGCACGGCATCAACCTTCGTGCTTTTACTCTCATTCTCACCCAAAGCAATCAAATAAGGTGCACGACATCAACCTTGGTGCTTTTCCTCACATAACTCTCATATCATGCCACAAAATAATCCTTCATGCAATTGTAACCAAATCAGGGCACGGAATGTTCCTTCGTGCATAAATAATCAAAACATGGCACAGAATGACCCTTCGTGCAAATATAATCAAAACATGGCACGGAATGACCCTTCGTGCATTATTACTCTTCCTCACCCAAACATCAATCACAACCAAACGGGGCGAGGGGATAGAAAAATAATAAGAAACGTCCCGGCAAGGAAAAAATACAATTTAACAGCTAAATCCCGGCAAGGGAGCAACAACAATAACCTTCAAATCCCAGCAAGGGAGATAATCAATATATACAAACCATCCCGGCAAGGGATTAATCATATCCATTTATGTTCCCTTCATTTCTCACTCAATAGTCTTTTTATTTTTCGAGTCAACGCTTCAAAGAATTTACAATTCATAATTAGTCCCCATACTCTTCACATTACATAGAATTCATCAATCAGCGTGGAAGAGTCATAACAATATCAGAATAAGTACAAACAAGGACCCACGGTCATGCTAGACACTGGTGTATAGATACTCGTCACCATGCCTATACACCGTACTCAACATTTAGCAATTAGCAAACAACACTCTAATCCTATTTTCTCAAGCCAAAGTTAGATCAAACAATTACCTCAAATGCTCCAAAAATCAACTCAAGCCTCTAGTGTAGCTTTACCCCTGAAATTCACCACAAAACCGCTCGAATCTAGTCACAAATTACTTGAATGTATCAACAAATGCTAATTGAATCAATTTGAATGCATGAAAATGAATTTTCCAAAATTTTACTCAAAAATTTCCAAAATGCCCCCGGGCCCACGTGGTCAAAATCTGAAGTTCGGACCGAAACCCGATTACCCATTCCTCCACGAGTTCATATCTATGACTGGTTTTAAAATCGGACCTCAATTTGAAGTCCAAATCCCCAAATTTAAAAAAACCTAGGTTCTACCAAAAATCCCCATTTTTACCCATGGAAATCTATGATTTTAAGATGAAAGCATGTTTAATGATGATAAAGATTGAAGAAATTTAGTAAAAATTGACTTACAAATGATTTGGGGACGAAGGTTTTTTTGGAAAATCGCCTATGGAGTGTTTGAGTTGAAAGAATGAAGAAATGAGGTAAATATTCGTCTAAGTATGAAAAATACAGGCCTCCGATGTGGGAATTGCGAATTTTGGGTTCGCAATTGTGAACCCTGAAATCCTGGGAATCGCGAACACAGTATTCGCATTTGCGAACACTGGAGGAAAGGGGGAGGTTCACATTTTCAAAAACCATGTCGCATTTGCGACTGACTATCCTCGCATTTGCGAATGCCATCGTCGCAATTGCGACCCAAGCTGAAGCCCCCATTCCTCGCATTTGCGATAAGATATTCGCCTTTGCGAGAAAGCCTTCGCAAATGCGAAGACACTAGACCTGACCTGCAATATTATTTTCCAAAGTTCAAAAAATGTAACTCGACACCTATCCAAAACTCACCCGAGCCCTCGGGGCTCCAAACCAAACATGCACCCAACCTAAAAACATCGTACAGACTTACTCGTGCGATCAAATTGCAAAAATAACACCATATACATAGAATCAAGCTTCAAAACACATGATTTTCTTCTAAGTTTCATAAACTTTCAAATTTGGAACTTATAGTCCAAAACACGTCAAATGACATCCGTTTTCAACCAAACTTTACAGATAGTGCTTAAACCATATATAAGACTTGTATCGGGTGTCGGAACCAAAATACGAGCCCGATACCACAGTCTTTTAATCAATTTTTATTTCCATTTTCCTTAAAAATTTCAGAAAAATAATTTCACAGAAAAATTCTTTTCTCGGGCTCTAGACCTCGGATTTCGACTCCGGGCATATGCCCGAGTCCCATATTTTTCTACGGACCCTCCGGGACTGTCAAATCACGGGTCAGGATCCGTTTAATAAAAATGTTGACCAAAGTCAACTTTAATCATTTTAAAGCCACATCTTGAAAATTTTCACAGAATTTAACATATAATCTTTCCGGCTATATGCCCGGACTACGCACGCAAATCGAGGTAAGTAAAAATAAGGTTTTCAAGGCCACGAAAGTGCAAAATGAAAGAGAAAAATTGTGATGACCCTTTGGGTCGTCACATTCTCCACCTCTAAAACAACCGTTCATCCTCGAACGGACAAAAGAAAGAAGTACCTGAGTCAGGAAATAGATGAGGATAACGGCTCCGCATATTAG
>MU707768.1:0-22779 GCA_026770625.1 Nicotiana glauca
AGTTTTGTAATTTTTCGAGAAGTGGGCCCGGGGCTCGGGTTTTGCTAGTTTCGAGATTTTTGCTAATTCTCGATTATTTTCGATTGAGTATTGTTTCCTTAGCATATTGTGATATATTCGCTCTGTTTTTGGTTAGATTCGACGCGCGTGGAGGCCGATTTGAGGGCAAAGGCGTCGTGACCTAGAGATTTCACCGGTTCGAGGTGAGTAATACTTGTAAATGATATCCTGAGGGTTTGAAACCCCGGATTTGCACATCATAGTGCTGTATTGAGGTGGCTTGCACGCCAGATATGAGCGTGGGGTAGAGCACCATTTGGGATTGTGACTTGGTCCGTCCCGGTTGTTGATTTTACTGCGTACTTGACTGAAACTACTTGTTATCATCATAATTTGGGCTGATTGCCATGTTTGGGCCTTGTCCCGACTTGTAGAATCCTTCGGGAATTGATGTTATGTTTTAGCATATTTGCATATCATTTGGTTTCAGTCCAAAGTTTTAAATACTGTTGCAAACTCAGCCATATTTCTAAGTTTTGAAAGCTCAAATGATATTTTAAATGTTATTTCAAGCTGAGAACTACTGTTTTATAAATGCCCAAGGGGCTTATAATGTTTTCTGGACTGTGCATGGATCGCGCTGCGCGCTGCAGCAGTGACTTGAAAGAGTGGTAACAATGACACTGTATGATGTGACTTGAAACAATGGTAACAATGACACTGTATGATGTGACTTGAAACAGTGGTAACAATGACATTGTATGATGTGACTTGAAACAGTGGTAACAATGGCACTGTATGATGTAAATTGGTTAGGTAACAATGGCTGACCGGTCAGGCAACAATGACTGACCAAGATATTGCGCTTGGGCTGTAGGAGCCCCTCCGGAGTCTGTACACACCCCCAGTGAGCGCCGTTGACGATAAATAAATATGGATGGCTCGGGCTGTGCACCGCAGTGGGTACTGGAATGTACCATCGTATGCATTGCATTGCACTCATGCATTTGTTCTTATTGTACTACTTGTCATGACATTCAGCACTCTCATATCATTGGCATTCATGCTATTTCTTGCACTGTTACCAGATACCCTAGTGTTATTTGTAATAGAGTGTTGTGCCCGAGGGGCTGACTTATGTGCGGACTTGCACTATCTGATTTTGAAATCAATTGCTTGACTGTTGGGAAAAGGATATTTTCAAAAGATGTTTTTTTTAACTGAGCCAGATATTTTCTAAAGGATTTTCATGGAATTACTATTTTCTCAAGGGTCTTACTGTCCTATATAGCATGATGGAGTGCTTTACGTGTTTTCTTACCGTTTGGTTATTATTTACTCTTATTACTCATTGAGTTGGAGTACTCACTTTACTCCCTGCACCTCATGTACAGTTGTAGGAATTATGCACCCAGTAGCGGGTTTTTGAGCTGATTGAAGGTATCACTATTGTAGCGGAGTAAGGTGACCGTCAGCGTCCGCGGCACCTGATTTTCCCTTCTTTGATTTTAATTTGAGTCATGTAAATTACAGACTCTATAGTTTTGTTCAGGCGTCTTTAGATGCTCGTGACTTGTGATACCCCGGTCGGGTTATGTTGGGTTGTAGATATTGATTATTATTATCATTAAGTTGCGTTTATCTATTCCTTTATGTTTAATAATATTGAAAGGGGCGTCGTTGTTCTGTTGGCTGGCCTTGTCATCACGAGAGGCACCATCATGACCGAATTTGGGAATTTGGGTCGTGACAGTTTCCTTTTTAGATTTTAGTTAAATTGTGTTTGAAATCTGTTCTGAACACTGTCTGATTTTTGGTTTGATTGAATTAATATTTCTATTAGTTTAATTAGTTTAGTTTTAATTGTTCTTCAATTCATTATTCATTTTCAAGTTAATTAGGTGTAGGGTTTGGATATAGCTGATTTAGACTTACTGGGTTTAACCATAGTTATTTGACCAAGGATAAAAGGGGTTGGGGTTGGTTGATAATTTCAGAGGTATTCAAGGGTAGTTTGGGCACCTAAAATGGGTAGTTTGGCATAGGTTTATCCATGTTTGGTCATCGGTATGTGGTGTGTTAGAGTTGATTTGGATTGGTTTTGATAAGAAATGAGATACTTAGTCTCTTTAAGGAAGGCTTAAGTTGGAAAAGTCAACTGGACGTTGACTTATGAGTTATAGGGCTCATATGTGATTTCCGGTGATTCAGTTAGCTTCGGGAGGTGATTTGTGACTTAGGAGTGTGATCGGAATTGATTTTGGAGGTCCGGTGTAGAATTAGGCTTGAATTGGCGAAGTTAGTATTTTGGCAAATTCCGATTGATAGGTGAGATTTTGATCCGGGGGTCGGAATGGAATTCCTTGAGTTGCAATAGTTCCGTTAGGTGATTTTGGGTATTTTTGCAAATTTTTAGGTCATTCGGACGTCGTTCGGTTGGGTTTTTGATCGAAAGTGCATTTCGGAAGTTTTGAAGAAACTTAGGCTTGAATCCGATGTGATTTAATAGTTTTAGTGTTGTTTGATGTGTTTTGATGATTGGAACAAGTTTGAATGATGTTATAGGATTTGTTGGTGCTTTTGGTTGAGGTCCCGGGGCCCTCGGGTGAGTTTCGGATGGTCTATCGGGAAGTTTGAGACTTGAAAGAGCTGCAGAAAATGTAGCTGCTGTCGCAGAGAAAATGGTTCATTGCGATCGCGAAGGTAAGGCCGCGATCGCATAGAAGGATTTTTGGGTGCCTGAGTTTTGTTTTTTGCGTTCGCATCCTGGGGCTCGCGTTCGCATAGGTTTGAGAAATTGTGCTCTACGTTCGCGTTGAGCAGTCCGCGTTCGCGTAGTGGGAAGTGAAGAGGCCAGCTAGGTTATTCTTCGCGTTCGCATCACAAGGGACGCGATCGCGTAGCTTTGGATGGTAAGTCATTGCGTTCACATTGCCTGTGTCGCGTTTGCATAGAGTAGTTTTGAGGTATGGAAAATTTGTGCTTCGCGATCGCGGGCCTGGGGCCGCGATCGCATAGAGGAACTGGGCGAACAGAAGGTTTTTATATTATTTTGGTCCGCGAGGTTTAGACCATTTCCACCATTTGTGAAACACCTTAAGAGCTACTTGGTAGAAATTGAAGAGGATTTTGACGGGAATTGATTGGAGGTAAGTCTCGTGACCTAGAAACACTATTTTATTGAAGAATCAACCTTTAATTCTTGGAAAATTGAGTGAAAATTTGAAGAACTAGGGCTTGGTTTTTTAGATGAAAATTTGGAATTTGAAAGGGCATTTGAACTCCAATTTTGGTAAAATTTGATATGCGCGGACTCGTGGCGAGATGAGGAAGCCGGTGATATGAATTTTGTCATTTTTCGAGGAGTGGGCCCGGGGCTCGGGTTTTGCTAGTTTCGAGATTTTTGCTATATTTTGATTGTTTTCGATTGGGTATTGTTCCCTTGGCATAGTGTGATGTATTCGCTCTGATTTTGGTTAGATTTGACGCGCATGGAGGCCGAGCTGAGGGGCAAAGGCATCGCGAGCTAGAGATTTCGCCGGTTCGAGGTGAGTAATACTTGTAAATGATATCCTGAGAGTTTGAAACCCCGGATTAGCACATCATAGTGCTGTATAAAGGTGACTTGCACGCCGGATAGCGAGCGTGGGGTAGAGCTGTCACGACCCCAACCCGGTCGTGATGGCGCCCAGCACACTACTAGGCAAGCCCGACCATTTATCAACACTTAACCCACTAAACAGGGCAGAGAATCAATAAGCCATTTAAATTAAATACCAGAATATACTGAAGAAATATGGAAGTTTAACAAAATACCGAATACAGCCCACTATGGACCCGGTGTCACGACCATGAGCCCCTAAATATAGAGTTTTAATCCTAATACAAGTCTATCTAAAAGTTGAAAAATACAGAATGTAAAGATAGAGATAGAAGGGAGAATCCTCGGCTGCGAACGCCATGCAGCTACCTCAAATACTCCCGAAAAATGCCTCTGGAAAGTTGGACAGAGCTCACTCAGTCTGGATATGTCCTGAATCTGCACACAAGGTGGAGGGAGTAGAGTGAGTACTCCGACCCAGTGAGTAATAAAAATAAATACAGTCCGAAGATAAGAAAACACAGTAAATACACAAAGTAAGTTATAATCAAAATATATAGCATTGTATGGAACTGATCAACTGAACAATAATTAAAAATACAAATGCATGAATGCAACACAATGCATATGATGGTATATTCCGGTACCCACTGCGGCGCGCAGCCCGAGCCACCCATAATCATTTAACGTCGACGACGCTCACTAGGGGTGTGTACAGACTCCGGAGGGGCTCCTACAGTCCAAGCGCAATATCAAGCCATCTCGTGGCATCAATCAAATCCTGGTCAGTCATTGTTACCTGACCCATTTACATCATATAGTTCCATTGTTACCATTGTTTCGAGTTCGTGCTGCGGCGCGTAGCCCAAGCCACCCATAATGTTTCAAGTCACATCACACATTGCCATTGTTACCACGGTTTTAAGTCACTGCTGCGGCGCGCAGCCCGAACCACCCATAATCAGTCCAGAAAACATCATAAGCCCCTTGGGCATTTATAAAACAGTAGTTCTCATCCCGAAATAACATTTAAAATATCATTTGAGTTTTCAAAATATAGAAATATGGCTGAGTTTGCAAAATAGTATTTAAAACCTTGGACTGAAACCAAATGATATGCAAATCATGCTAAAGCAGTAATATCAATCCCCGAAGGATTCTACAAGTCGGCATAAGGCCCCAAACATGGCATCCAGCCCAGTAAATATCAATAAAGTATGTGTATCAATCACCAATATAGTATAAATATCATGCGGGATGGACCAAGTCACGATCCTCAATAGTGACTGACCCCGCACTCTTCATGTAATGCGTGTCATGCCTCAATATAGCGTTAATATGTGAAAGTTCGGGGTTTCAAACCCTCAGAACAGCATTTACATCTATTACACACCTCTAGTCGGCCAAATACTACTCCGCGATGCCCTTTCCTTTAGTATCGACCACCTCGTGCGTTGAATCTGGCCAAAACCACAACGAATACATCACAATAGGCTAAGGGAATATAACCCAATCGAAAAGATTCGAAAAATATCAAAAATCACGAAATTTGCAAAACCCGAGCCCCGGGCCCACGTCTCGAAATCCATAAATTTTTACATCAAAATGTTTCTTATCTCGCCACGAGTCTATACATACCAAATTCACTAGAATCGGAGTCCATTTGACCCCTCAAATCCCAAACTTAGAATTTCAATCTCAAGCCCTAATTTTCTTATAATTTGGCTATGTTTTCATGGATTTCTAGGATGATTCTTCAATAAAATCATGTATTTAACTCATAAAACTTACCTCCAATCGATCTTAGTTGAAACTCCCTTCAATCACCGTCCAAAAGCTCTCAAAATGACTAAAAATGGTGGAGAAATAGGGTGTTTTCGCGACTGAAATGTTTTTTTTAAAACATTCTGCCCCAGTTACAGTGTTTTCGCAATTCCCAGCATTTTCTTCGCATTTGCGAAGCTACAGTGTTTTCGCAATTCCCAGCATTTTCTTCGCATTTGCGAAGCTACAGTGTTTTCGCAATTCCCAGCCCAGCTACAGTGCTTTCGCAATTCCCAGCATTTTCTTCGCATTTGCAAAGCTACAAAGTTCGCAATTCCCAGCATTGTTTTCGCAATTGCGAGCATACCAGAAGCAGCAGTTTTCCCGACACAAAAATGAGCATAACTTTCTCATACGATGTCCAAATTTGATGATTCTTTTTCCTATGGCTCCGTAATTTCGATACGGATCTAATGGTTCAATAATAATTTAATTTGGAACTCATTATATTAATATAGTACCCTTTATGTCCGAAGAAACGACGTTGAAACATCAAATAAGAGCGTGATCACAACCCGAAACACACCCGAGGCCCCCGGGACCCCGACCAATCACACCAACCAGTCCCAAAATACATTACGGACTTGCTCGAGGCCTCAAATCACATCAAACAATGCTAAAATCATGAATCAACCTCCAATCCAAGCTTTATGAACTTTAGAACTTCCAACTTCTATTTCTGATGCCAAAACCTATCAAATCACCTCCGATTGACTTCAAATTTTGCACACAAGTCCAAAATCACCTAACGAATCTACTGAAACTCTCAAGAACTCCATTCCGACTTCCGAATTAAAATTTCACCTATCAACCGGAAATCGCCAAAATACTAACTTCGCCAAAATAGTCTAACTTCTTCACCAGACCTCCAAAATTACGTCCGATTGTGCTCCTAAGCCTTAAATCATCCCCCGAAACTAACCGAATCATCGGAAATCAATTTTGAGCCCTCTAACTCACAAGTCAACATCCGGTTGACGTTTTTTTCACACTAACCTTTCCTTAAAGAGACTAATTATCTCATTTCCTACCAAACTCGATCCGAATCAACTCAAATTCACTAAGTACATATATTGAAGCATGAAGAAGCATAAAATGGGAAAAACGGGATGGAAATACATGAGACGACGGGTCGGGTCGTCACATCCTCCCCAACTTAAACAAACGCTCGTCCTCGAGCGTAACCAGAGTTGTTCTAGAAGCCAACCAATAGCTGAATGACCTTACCATGAATGTAATCGGGGTGATCCCACGTCACCCTACCTCGCATAGTTCCGATAACACGACATAGCTGAAGTTTCACAATCCATTTAGTCCATAAACCATAGAACCACATTGCACTTTTCGAAATCATACATAGGATCAGAACCTCATATCTTTTCTCCGAATAAGCCTGAACCAGCTGTAATAACCCATACCTGCAACCTCAGGTGCAATCATATGATATACTACATAACCTAAACACTCGAAACGATAACTTATATTCACAGCAGTTGCCCACAACACCCGAATACCGGTCGAAAACCTCTTATCAACTAAGGTCTTATTCTAACACTTTCATATACTGCCAACGATAAATGAAACACACAATAAACCGCAACCATTTCTCAGATCAACCATTCATGAAGCCGCTTCCCTTTTGACTAATACCACAGCAGATTCCGCGCTGAACCTCGATATTATCCTGAAATCAAATCCGTTCGTATTCATTAGTGACCCCAACGATCACCTTGAATCCAACATACCACTCTGGTGATATGACATCCCAATGCAGGCCTAAGCCATAACTTGCATAATACGCGCACCAAATAGAAACGGTTTGAACATACTCGAAACATGAAAATGACTCAACTGAAGGAGCTGTACCTCAAACTCACCAGTACCATTACAACACAAGGATGAGACCCCGTCTCACATCATAGAAATAGAACACCTGAATCTACCCCGAAAAGTCATACCTCCACGTAGCCTAGCCACAATGCGCGATCCTATCCAAACATTGCTACACATTAAATACTTCAGGTCACTATGATCAAAATCGACAACCACGCACAATTTGATGTATGGAACCAAAGCCAATCATTACACTCATGGTGAAACAATAACATATACCACGCAACCCGATAGAACATAACCAATATGCCATTCGCCGAGCAACTCCCAATTACTCTTCCCGCTCGACTTCCACTATGAATCCCCGATAGAACCGCACCACATGTGCCCATAACTAACAAATCATAATGTTTCACAACACCGGGAAGCAACTCGTAGCTCTCCTTAGATCACTAACAAGCTCAATAACGATCGAATCAACCTATCCCTCAACAATACAATTCACGCCAACCAAGCCAACTCAAGCTAAACACGTATCCACATCGGCCTGCCAACGAACTCATTACCAAGAAAGCCTGAAGCTTCTCCTTCCACTACTATAACTCCTGCCGGAGCCGCACGACATGGTGCCCGGCACCAAATCAAGATCGAAATCCACAACCTCGCCCGGCGACATACCCGGCCACAAGAAATGCATCCGAAAAGTCCCTCAACACCGGAACTGAATCAATGGTAGAAACCTTTGCGCTGACATCCATCACGAAAACCCAATTAAGAAGAACAATCATTCCTAGCTGTCGAACTCCATGTAGCAGACGCATCATCATACCTGATACCAATTCCCACCGTGCGAATACATGCACACTTTTAACACCCAATCATTACACGACAGATACTCAAAAAATTTCCCTGTGCTACCAAGCAAACCCGAATACCACCAGTTGACCCAATAAGAACATGCTGCAATACTACCAAACTAACATCAGTTTAATCACATTACCTTTTTTTTTAGACATATACTCAGATTGCACAAATCTCAAATTCAATGATCTCGTCTCACCCAGTACGAACTGCTCAGGAAATAAGCCACCCAGACATAATCAAAAGCCGCATATGATGTCCCACTATGCTAATAGGCTACCAATTCGAACGCGATACAAAAAAAGAATACGAACTCTGGAAGGAATTACCAATCCCACGCACTGATACGGACTTTCCTTAGAAACCAGGAAGCAAGGCATACAAAATAGCATATAGAAAACTATACTCAACCTCACACTATTACGGCGTGCAACCCGATCCAGATAACATACCCAGGGCGGCGTGCCACCCGATCCACACATATATCTCACATAAGGAGATGCACATCGAGCAAAATTTGCTCATTATAACAAAATACCGAGTATCGGTCGTAAGCATGCTAAGTGCATAATAATATCTCTGAGGGACATATAGCGTTATAAGCTACAAAACTCAAGCACAGCTAGGGTGCGATGTACAATCTGAATTCCAAGATCCAAGATGCTTATATAACGTCATTCCTACACGAATTCTCAACACATAGCAATTTCTCAAGTCATCTCGTAACTCACATGGCGCAATGCATCACTACGCGAAATATCTGACAATGAAACACCCACTGAACTACTCCTCCATGAGGACCGCGTTACTAAAATGCACACATTTGGTCGGATATAGAGCCATTATTCACATTAAATCCATCCATCGACTTCAAGTCGATTCTAATCACACTGAACTAGTCTGATAACCTTTCAAAGGTCCATAATAACTCCCATTTTTTTTCTCATAACACACGAGAACAACCATCACAATCGGAGTAATCCTCCCCAGTTCACAACCCAATGTGCCAAGTGCCTTCCAGGCATGAATCTTTAATTTAACGACACCATCATAAACTTCATACTTGGTTTACATCTTTAATCAACCAAGGGATCACATGTCACACTTATATAATCTTCCCATGGGACACACTCCCACAACCTACCACAAAATATCTGGAGCGTACCTCCAAACCACCGGTCGCACAAACGCTGAAGAGCGATCAAGAATCATTAACCAGGATGCAAAACCCTTTTTACAAAACACCGATCTTAGGTGACGCTGAAGACAATGCCAACTTACCATAAACATCGAAACTTATCTCCTGCTCATCCGAGCTCATGACATCTTGTCAAACAAAAATTCCTTCACTCGTGCCATTCTCGGCCCAATTTCCACAACTAGAACTGATTCACCAGCATGCATCAAATCGGAAATAACATAGTACATAACCGTACAATCCGCTAACCAAAAGCAAGCTCCCCAACTTTGCTCGAAGCCATAGATCACACAACAATTAAGCCCACTCTTTAGGTGACAAATTTTTTACTAAGTCCCAAATTTTGCAAAAAATATTTCGGCAGAGTTTCCTTTGTAATTGGGCATATCCACCTGCCAGAGAATCACCAAAACCATCCTAACAACACGTCAACAACTTGACAAAGCATCACAATGTATATCAACAACATTAACCTCAATATTACATGTATTATATTATCAAAATTGATACATGGACATGCGTTGCACCTATTTGAATCATAACACATAGAAAATACCTTTCAATCCTCCATTATTGGGCTATTCAACCGAGTAAGAATATATTCTTTTTTAATGTTTTCTACCTTCAAGGTGGTCTCCTTGACTCAACGATTTCGTCATAATACATTTACAGAAGCGATCTCAGCTCCCAAACTTATCTAACTAGTATGACAAATAGATTCCCTTCATAAGCCAATTACCCACTAGCTTTACCTCTAGTTAATATTTTTGTATACCTTCCACTGCCATACACATTACACAATCACTTAATCTTCCTAAGTCTAAACTCATACCGTAACATGAAATTTACTTCACTCCAAATAGGAGACATAAAAAGATGTTTCACGCACTCATAACTTGGGAATACACATCCTATCACAATGGAAATCATACACTCAATAGTTCATCTATCATCCAGTAGACCTTCCTCGACACTTTCAAGTCATATAAAAACATCTTGCAGTACTAACATACTCATCACATGGTTACTCTGCCGCCATTCCCACTATTAGGGACAATACTGAACATATTAGCTCATAACACTAGCTCGCACAATCAGCACCTTGGTGATCCAGCCATAGGCAAAGATCCGGCCTCAAGTCCTCCCGACTGGCCTAGCATCAACTCATAGAAATCACGTCTCGCCCCTCGATCGGGGAATCACAAGCCATCAAAGGACATCTGATACCGAGCGCTCATGTGCGCATACGAACGCGTGGAAGGAATTTCAAAAGTTTCTCTTCAAGATAAGTCAAGGACGCACGATAAGAATTCAAGAATGTGAAGTTTTCCTAAAGGTTCCGCAGCCTCCCGAGGATAAGTACAGACGTCTCCGTACCGATCTGCGAGATCCACTAAACTAGCTTATGACTCGCGAGAACAAGTAACCTAGGCTCTTATACCAACTTGTCACGACCCCAACCCCGTCGTGATGGCGCCCAGCACACTACTAGGCAAGCCCGACCATTTATCAACACTTAACCCACTTAACAGGATAGAGAATCAATAAGCCATTTAAATTAAATACCAGAATATACTGAAGAAATACGGAAGTTTATCTAAATACCGAATACAGCCCACTATGGACCCGGTGTCACGACCATGAGCCTCTAAATACAGAGTTTTAATCCTAATACAAGTCTGTCTAAAAGCTGAAAAATAAAGAATGTAAAGACAGAGATAAAAGGGAGAATCCACGGCTGCGAACGCCATGCAGCTACCTCAAATACTCCCGAAGAATGCCTCTGGAAAGCTGGACAGAGCTCACTCAGTCTGGATATGTCCTGAATCTGCACACAAGGTGCAGGGAGTAGAGTGAGTACTCCGACCCAGTGAGTAATAAAAATAAATACAGTCCGAAGAAAAGAAAACACAGTAAATATACAAAGTAAGTTATAATCCAAATGTACAGCAATGTATGGAACTGAACAGATGAACAACAACTAAAAATGCAAATGCATGAATGCAATGCAATGCATATGATGGTACATTCCAGTACCTACTGCAGCGCACAGTCCGAGCCACCCATAATCATTTAACGTCGACGGCGCTCATTGGGGGTGTGTACAGACTCCGGAGGGGCTCCTACAGCCCAAGCGCAATATCAAGCCATCTCATGGTATCAATCAAATCCTGGTCAATCATTTTTACCTGACCCATTTACATCATATAGTTCCATTGTTACCATTGTTTCAAGTTCCTGCTGCGGCGCGCAGCCCGAGCCACCCATAATGTTTCAAGTCACATCACACAGTGCCATTATTACCACTATTTTAATTCACTGCTACGGCGCGCAACCCCGAGCCACCCATAATCAGTCCAGAAAACATCATAAGCCCCATGGGTATTTATAAAACAGTAGTTCTCAGCCCGAAATAACATTTAAAATATCATTTGAGTTTTCAAAACATAGAAATATGGTTGAGTTTGCAAAACAGTATTTAAAACCTTGGACTGAAACCAAATGATATGCAAATCATGCTAAAGCAGTAATATCAATCCCCAAAGGATTCTACAAGTCCGCACAAGGCCCCAAACATGGCATCCAGCCCAGTAAATATCAATAAAGTATGTGTATCAATCACCAGTATAGTATAAATATCACGCGGGATGGACCAAGTCACGATCCCCAATAGTAACCGACCCCGCACTCGTCATGGAGTGCGTGTCACGCCTCAATATAACGTTACGATGTGAAAGTCCGGGGTTTCAAACCCTCAGAACAGCATTTACATCTATTACTCACCCCTAGCCGGCCTAATACTACTCTGCGATGCCCTTTCTATTCGTATCGACCTCCTCGAGCATCGAACCTGTCCACAACCACAACGAATACATCACAATAGGCTAAGGGAATATAACCCAATCGAAAAGATTAGAAAAATATCAAAAATCACGAAATTTGCACAACCCGAGCCCCTGGCCCACGTCTTGAAATCCATAAATTTTTAGATCAAAATGTTCCTTATCTCGCCACGAGTCTATACATACGAAATTCACAAGAATCGGATTCCATTTGACCCCTCAAATCCCAAACTCAGAATTTCAATCTCAAGCCCTAATTTTCTTATAATTTGGCTGTGTTTTCATGGATTTCTAGGATGATTCTTCATTAAAATCATGTATTTAACTCATAAAACATACCTCCAATCGATATTAGTTGAAACACCCTTCAATCCCCGTCTGAAAGGTCTCAAAATGACTAAAATTGGTGGAGAAATGTGGTATTTTTGCGACTAAAATGTTTTTTTTAAACATTCTGCCCCAGCTACAGTGTTTTCGCAATTCCCAGCATTTTCTTCGCATTTGCGAAGATACTGTGTTTTTGCAATTCCCAACCCAACTATAGTGTTTTTGCAATTCCCAGCATTTTCTTCGCATTTGCGAAGCTACAGAGTTCGCAATTCCCAGCATTGTTTTCGCAATTGCAAGCATACCAGAAGCAGCAGTTTTCTCGACACAAAAATGAGCATAACTTTCTCATACGATGTCCAAATTTGATGATTCGTTTTCCTATGGCTCTGTAATTTCGATACGGATCTAATGGTTCAATAAAAACTTCATTTGGATATCATTTGCTTAATATGGTACCCCTTTATGTCCAAAGAAACGACGTTGAAACAACAAATAAGAGCGTGATCACAACCCGAAACACAGCCGAGGCCCCCGGAACCCCGACCAATCACACCAACCAGTCCCAAAATACATTACGAACTTTCTCGATGCCTCAAATCACATCAAACAACGCTAAAATCCTGAATCAACCTCCAATCCAAGCTTTATGAACTTTAGAACTTCCAACTTCTATTTCCGATGCCGAAACCAATCAAATCACGCCTGATTGACTTCAAATTTTGCACACAAGTCCAAAATAACCTAACGAAGCTTATGAAACTCTCGGAACTCCATTCCGGCTCCCGGATCAAAATTTCACCTATCAATCGGAAATCGCCAAAATACTATCTTCGCCAAAATAGGTTAACTTCTTCACCGGGCCTCCAAAATTACGTCCGATTGCGCTCCTAAGCCTTAAATCATCCCCCGAAACTAACCGAATCATCGGAAATCAATTCCGAGCCCTCTAACTCACAAGTCAACATCCGGTTGACTTTTTTCTTTCAAACTAACCTTTCCTTAAAGAGACTAATTGTCCCATTTCCTACCAAACTCGATCCGAAACAACTCAAATTCACCAAGTACATATATTGAAGCATGAAGAAGCATAAGACGGGCAAAACGGGACGGAAATACATGAGACGACGGGTCGGGTCGTCACATCCTCCCCAACTTAAACAAATGCTCATCCTCGAGCGTACCCAAAGTTGTTCTAGAAGCCAACCAATAGCTGAATGACCTTACCACGCATGTAACCGGGGTGATCCCACATCACCCTACCTCGCATAGTTCCGATAACACGACATAGCTGAAATTTCACAATCCATTTAGTCCATAAACCATAGAACCACACTGCACTTTCTGAAATCATACACAGGATCAGAACCTCACATCTATACTCTAAATAAGCCTGAACCAGCTGTAATAACCCATACCTGCAACCTCAAGTGCAATCATATGATATACTACATAAGCTAAACACTCGAAACGATAACTTATATTCACAGCAGTTGCCCACAACACCCGAATACCGGTCGAAAACCACTTATCAACTAAGGTCTTATTCTAACACTTTCATAAACTACCAACGATAAATGAAACACGCAATAAACTGTAACCATTTCTCATATCAACCATTCATGAAGCTGCTTCCCTTTTGACTAATACCACAGCAGATTCCGCGATGAACCTCGATATTATCCAGAAATCAAATCCGTTCGTATTCATTAGTGACCCCAATGATCACCTTGAATTCAACATACCACTCTGGTGATATGACATCCCAATGCAGGCCTAAGCCATAACTTGCATAATACGCGCACCAAATAGAAACGGTTTGAACATACTCGAATCATGAAAATGACTCAACTGAAGGAGTTGTACCTCAAACTCACCAGTACCATTACAACACAAGGATGAGACCCCCTCTCACATCATAGAAATAGAACACCTGAATCTACCCCGAAAATTCATACCTCCACGTAGCCTAGCCACAATGCGCGATCCTATACAAACACTGCTACACATTAAATACTTTAGGTCACTGTGATCAAAATCGACAACCACACACAATTTGATGTATAGAACCAAAGCCAATCATTACACTCATGGTGAAATAATAACATATACCACGCAACCCGATAGAACATAACCAATATGCCATTTGCCGAGCAACTCCCAATTAATCTTCCCGCTCGACTTCAACTATGAATTACCAAAAGAACCGCACCACATGTGCCCAAAACTAACAAATCATAATATTTCACAACACCGGGAAGCAACTCGTAGCTCACCTTAGATCACTAACAAGCTCAATAACGATCGAATCAACATATCCCTAAACAATACAATTCGGGCCAACCAAGCCAACTCAAGCTAAAATGTATCCACATCGGCCTGCCAACGAACTCATTACCAAGAAAGCTTGAAGCTTCTCTTTCCACTACAATAAATCCTGCCGGAGCTGCACGATATGGTGCTCGGAACCAAATCAAGATCAAAATCCACAACCTCACCCGGCGACATGCCCGGCCACAAGAAATGCATCCGAAAAGTCCCTCAACACCGGAACTGAATCAATGGTAGAAACCTCTGCGCTGACATCCATCACGAAAACCCAATTAAGAAGAACAATCATTCCTAGCTGTCCAACTCCATGTAGCACACGCATCATCATACCTGATCCCAATTCCAACCGTGCGAATACATGTACACTTTTAACACTCAATCATTACACGACAGATACTCAAAAAATTTCCTTGTGCTACCAAGCAAACCCGAATACCACCAGTTGACCCAACAAGAACATGCTGCAATACTACCGAACTAATATCAATTTAATCACATTATCTTTTTTTTTAGACATATACTCAGATTGCACAAATCTCAAATTCAATGATCTCGTCTCACCCAGTACGAACTGCTCAGGCAATAAGCCACCCAGATATAATCAAAAGCCGCATATGATGTCCCACTATGCCAATAGGCTACCAATTTGAACGCGATACAAAAAAAGAAAACGAACTCTGGAAGGAATTACCAATCCCACGCACTGATATGGACTTTCCTTAGAAACCAAGAAGCAAGGCATACAAAATAGCATATAGAAAACTATACTCAACATCACACTGTTGCGACGTGCAACCCGATCTAGATAACATACCCAGGGCGGGCTGCCACCCGATCCACACATATATCTCACATAAAGAGATGCACATCGAGCCAAATTTGCTCATTATAACTAAATACCGAGTATCGGTCATAAGCATGCTAAGTGCATAAAAATCTCTCTGAGGGACATATAGCGTTATAAGCTACAAAACTCAAGCACAGCTGAGGTGCGATGTACAATCTGAATTCCAAGAGCCAAGATGCTCATATAACGTCATTCCTACACGAATTCTCAACACATAGCAATTTCTCAAGTCATCTCGCAACTCACACGGCGCAATGCATCACTACGCGAAATATCTGACAATGAAACACCCACTGAACTACTCCTCCATGAGGACCGCGTTACTAAAATGCACACATCTGGTCTGATATAGAGCCATTATTCACATTAAATCCATCCATCGACTTCAAGTCGATTCTGATCACACTGAACTACTCTGATAACCTTTCAAAGGTCCATAATAACTCCCATTTTTTTTTCTCATAACACACAAGAACAACCATCACAATCGGAGTAAGCCTCCCCAGTTCACAACCCAATGTGCCAAGTGCCCTCCAGGCATGAATCTTTAATTTAACGACACCATCACAAACTTCATTCTTGGTTTGCATCTTTAATCAATCAAGTGATCACATGCCACACTTATATAATCTTCCCATGGGACACACTCCCACAACCTACCACAAAATATCTGGAGCGTACCTCCAAACCACCGGTCGCACTAACGCTGAAGAGCGATCAAGAATCATTAACCAGGACGCAAAACCCTTTTTACAAAACACCGATCTTAGGTGACGCTGAAGACAATGCCAACTTACCGTAACCATCGAAACTTATCTCCTGCTCATCCGAGCTCATGACATCTTGTCAAAAAAAGTTCCTTCACTCGTGCCATTCTCGGCCCAATTTCCACAACTAGAACTGATTCACCAGCATGCATCAAATCGGAACTAACATAGTACATAACCGTACAATCCGCTAACCAATAGCAAGCTCCCCAACTTTGCTCGACGCCATAGATCACACAACAATTAAGCCCACTCTTTGGGCAAAAAATTTTTTACTAAGTCCCAAATTTTTTTAAAAAAAAAATCGGTAGAGTTTCCTTTGTAATTGGGCCTATCCACCTGCCAGAGAATCACCAAAATCATCCTAACAACACGTCAACAACTTGACAAAGCATCACAATGTATATCAACAACATTAATCTCAATATTACATGTATTATATTATCAAAATTGATACATGGACATGCGTTGCACCTATTTGAATCATAACACATAGAAAATACCTTTCAATCCTCCATTATTGGGCTATTCAACCGAGTAAGAACATATTCTTTCTTTAATATTTTCTACCTTCAAGGTGATCTCCTTGATTCAACGATTTCGTCATAATACATTTACAGAAGCGATCTCAGCTCCCAAACTTATCTAACTAGTATGACAAATAGATTCCCCTCATAAGCCAATTACCCACTAGCATTACCTTTAGTTAATATTTTTGTATACCTTCCACTGCCATACACATTAAAATATCACTTAATCTTCCTAAGTCTAAACTCGTACCGTAACATGAAATTTACTTCACTCCAAATAGGAGATATAAAAAGATGCTTCACGCACCCATAACTTGGGACTACACATCTTATCACAATGGAAATCATACACTCAATAGTTCATCTATCATCCAGTAGACCTTCCTCGACACTTTCAAGTCAAATAGAAACATCTTGCAGTACTAACATACTCATCACATGGTTACTCCGCCGCCATTCCCACTATTAGGGACAATACTGAACATATTAGCTCATAACACTAGCTCGCACAATCAGCACCTTGGTGCTCCAGCCATAGGCAAAGATCTGGCCTCAAGTCCTCCCGACTGGCCTAGTATCGACTCATAGAAATCACATCTCGTCCCTCGATCAGGGAATCACAAGCCATCAAAGGACATCTAATACCGAGCGCTCATGTGCGCATACATATGCGTGGAAGGAATTTCAAAAGTTTCTCTTCAAGATGAATCAAGGACGCACGATAAAAATTCAAGAATGTGAAGTTTTCCTAAAGGTTCCGNGGAAGTTTAATAAAATACCGAATACAGCCCACTATGGACCCGGTGTCACGACCATGAGCCTCTAAATACAGAGTTTTAATCCTAATACAAGTCTGTCTAAAAGCTAAAAAATACAGAATGTAAAGATAGAGATAGAAGGGAGAATCCTCGGCTGCGAACGCCATGCAGTTACCTCAAATACTCTCGAAGAATGCCTCTGGAAAGCTGGACAAAGCTCACTCAGTCTTGATATGTCCTGAATCTGCACACAAGGTGCAGGGAGTAGAGTGAGTACTCCGACCCAATGAGTAATAAAAATGAATACAGTCCGAAGATAAGAAAACACAGTAAATACACAAAGTAAGTTATAATCCAAATATACAACAATGTATAGAACTGAACAGTTGGACAACAATTAAAAATACAAATGCATGAATGCAATGCAATGCATATGATGGTACATTCCAGTAGCCACTGCGGCGCACAGCCCGAGCCACCCATAATCATTTAACGTTGACGGCGCTCACTGGGGGTGTGTATAGACTCCGGAGGGGCTCCTACAGCCCAAGCGCAATATCAAGCCATCTCGTGGCATCAATCAATTCCTGGTCAGTCATTATTACCTGACTCATTTACATCATATAGTTCCATTGTTACCATTGTTTCAAGTTCCTGCTGCGGCGCGCAGCCCGAGCAACCCATAATGTTTCAAGTCACATCACACAATGCCATTGTTACCACTGTTTTAAGTCACTGCTGCGGTGCGTAACCCGAGCCACCCATAATCAGTCGAGAAAACATCATAAGCCCCATGGGCATTTATAAAACAGTAGTTCTCAGCCCGAAATAACATTTAAAATGTCATTTGAGTTTTCAAAACTTAGAAATATGGCTGAGTTTGCAAAATAGTATTTAAAACCTTGGATTGAAACCAAATGATATGCAAATCATGCTAAAGCAGTAATATTAATCCTCGAAGGATTCTACAAGTCGGCACAATGCCATAAACATGGCATCCAGCCTAGTAAATATCAATAAAGTATGTGTATCAATCACCAGTATAGTATAAATATCATGCGGGATGGACCAAGTCACGATCCCCAATAGTAACCGACCCCACACTCGTCATGGAGTGCGTGTCACGGCTCAATATAGCGTTACGATGTGAAAGTCCGGGGTTTCAAACCCTCAGAACAGCATTTACATCTATTACTCACCTCTAGCCGGCCAAACACTACTTCGCGATGCCTTTTCCTTTCAAATCAGCCTCCTCGCACGTTGAATCTGGCCAAAACCACAACGAATACAACACAATAGGCTAAGGGAATATAACCCAATCGAAAAGATTTGAAAAATATCAAAAATCACGAAATTTGCAAAACCCCGAGCCCCAGGCTCACGTCTCAAAATCCATAAATTTTTACATCAAAATGTTCCTGATCTCGCCACGAGTCTATACATACTAAATTCAAAAGAATCGGAGTCCATTTGGCCCCTCAAATCCCAAACTTAGAATTTCAATCTCAAGCCCTAATTTTCTTATAATTTGGCTGTGTTTTCATGGATTTCTAGGATGATTCTTCAATAAAATCATGTATTTAACTCATAAAACTTACCTCCAATCGATCTTAGTTTAAACTCCCTTCAATCCCCGTCCAAAAGCTCTCAAAATGACTAAAAATGGTGGAGAAATGGGGTGTTTTCGCGACTGAAATGTTTTTTTTAAACATTTTGCCCCAGCTACAGTGTTTTCGCAATTCCCAGCATTTTCTTCGCATTTGCGAAGCTACAGTGTTTTCGCAATTCCCAGCCCAGCTACAGTGTTTTCGCAATTCCCAGCATTTTCTTCGCATTTGCGAAGCTACAGTGTTCGCAATTCCCAGCATTGTTTTCGCAATTGCGAGCATACTAGAAGCAGCAGTTTTCCCGACACAAAAATGAGCATAACTTTCTCAAACGATGTCCAAATTTGATGATTATTTTTCCTATGGCTCTGTAATTTCGATACGGATCTAATGGTTCTATAAAAACTTAATTTGGAGCTCATTTGCTTAATATGGTACCCTTTTATGTCCAAAGAAACGACGTTGAAACATCAAATAAGAACGTGATCACAAACCGAAACACACCCGAGGCCCACGGGACCCCGACCAATCACACCAACCAGTCCCAAAATATATTACGGACTTGCTCGATGCATCAAATCACATCAAACAACGCTAAAATCATGAATCAACCTCCAATCCAAGCTTTATGAACTTTAGAACTTCCAACTTCTATTTCCGATGCCGAAACCTATCAAATCACGTCCGATTGATTTCAAATTTTGCACACAAGTCCAAAATCACCTAACGAAGCTACTGAAACTCTCGCAGTTCCAGTCCGACGATCAAAATTTCACCTATCAACCGAAAATCGCCAAAATACTAACTTCGCCAAAATAGGCTAACTTCTTCACCGGACCTCCAAAATTACGTCCGATTGCGCTCCTAAGCCTTAAATCATCCCCCAAAACTAACCGAATCATCAAAAATCAATTTCGAGCCCTCTAACTCATAAGTCAACATCCGGTTGACTTTTTCTTTTTCAAACTAACCTTTCCTTAAAGAGACTAATTATCCCATTTCCTAGCAAACTCGATCCGAATCAACTCAAATTCACCAAGTACATATATTGAAGCATGAAGAAGCATAAGACGGGGAAAACTGGATGAAAATACATGAGACGACGGGTCGGGTCGTCACAAGAGCACCGTTGGGTATTGTGACTTGATTCGTCCCGATTGATGAAATTACTACGTATTTGGCTGAAACTACTTGTTATCATCATAATTGGACTGATTGTCATGTTTGGGCTTCGTGCCAACTATGTGAATCCTTCAGGGATTGATATCGCTATTTTTGCACTATTTTTGCATACTATTTGATCTCGGTCTAGGGTTTTAATGTTGTTTTACAAATTCGGCCATTTTTCATGATTTGAAAACTTAAATGATATCTTACTGACGTTTTGAACTGAGAACTGTTATTTGAATATTGCCCTAGTGGCTTATGTGCATTTCTGGATTGAGCATGGATTGGGCTGCGCACCCCAGTAGCGTTATATGTGTATTTCTGGACTGAGGATTGATCGGGCTGCACGCCCAGCGGTGTGATATTAATATTGCGCTTGGGCTGTAGGAGCCCCTCCGGAGTTTGAACCCCCACAGTGAGCACGGGTACCCAAATGGATCGGGCTGCGCGTCGTAGCGGTCATGTGCATTGCATTGCATTCATGCATTGGTTCCTGTTTGTACTACGTAGCATGACATTCAACACTCTAATATCATTAGCATCCATGCTATTTCTTGCACTGTTACCAGATACCCTGGTGTTATTTGTTAATGGAGTGATGTGCCCGAGGGGCTGACTTATATGCGGACTTGCACCATTTGATTATGCATTCATTTGCTTAACTGTTGGAAGAGGATATTTTCAAAAGAGGTTTTTAACTGAACCAGATATTTCTAAAGGATTTTTTACGGTTTTACTATTTTCTCAAAGGGTTGTACTGTCCTATATAGCATGAGGGAGTGCTCTTACGTGATTTCTTGCCGCTCAGTTATTATTTACTCTTATTACTCACTGAGTTGGAGTACTCACTTTACTCCCTGCACCTCGCGTGCAGTTGCAGGTATTGTTCACCCGGTAGCGGGTTATTAGCTGATTGAAGGTATTACTATTGAAGCTGAGCAAGGTGACCGCCAGCGTTCGTGGCACCGGACGTTATCTTTAGAATTTCAAAATTTATTTCTTGCATATTATTGGCCCTGTAGTTGTGTTCAGGTTTTCTTTAGATGCTCGTGACTTGTGACACCCCGGTCGGGTTGTGTTGGGTTGTAAATACTGGTTATTATTCTCGTTAAGCGGTATTTATCTATTCATTTATGTTTAATAATTGTTAAAGAGACGATTTGGGTTAGTTGGCTGGCCTTGTCTTCACGAGAGGCGACATCACGATCGGGTTTGGAAATTGGGTCGTGACAATAATCATCTATATGTGCTTTACAAAATCTCATGTCAAATCGATGACAAATATTTTTCACGGAGTGAAAGATTATTTTGAGAGTCCTTATTATTCTCATTACCACAAATGATGACGATTATAATTTCGTCTATTGCCACGTCCACATCCATTGATACCTTCACGGTAATACTTTTGTCTTCTTTCAGACTTATCACATATTGCTATCACATTCTCTTAAGGGAATGAGAATGGAGCAAATTTAATGGGACAGGTAAATATGCACTTTTTGTGCCCATAATCATACATAAATTTGATCATGGCAAGACATAAAAAGTTTACCACTTCATGTGGTTATAATTTCTTACAAACTCCATAAGAGTTATAATCAAACTTTGTTGTCTTTGCTTGTATATAAAATCAAATTATAGAATTTAAAAGAGAAAAATAAAGTAGAATACTTACCTTAAATCAAGAATTTAATCATGAAGAAAATTCATAGAACAATTGACAATCATTATGATCAATCCCAAAGCTTCTACTCAATTGGTTAGAGTCTCGTGCCGATAACATGTTATGAAACAATAAAAGAAGAAGAACAATATCGTAGAGAAAAGTAGGGAGAGAGAATTCTTATTAATTTGGGATTAATTACAATGGAATAGAACCCTCTATTTATAGGGAGATGGTGACTTAGCCACCAAGTAATAAACCCTAAAATCTCTCTAAATATAGACATTCACCATAAATAGAACTCTATTTATAACAAATTTGACAATCTTTGGCAATGTTGAAATTAATATGCTTTTGTCCTTATTCAAATATGAATTTCCATTGAAAGTTTCGAAGGATGAACATGTTGTTCGAAAGTCGTTATATTTTACAAGTGGCTGGTCTTGCTGGTTGAATGCCAAATTGATTCAAAGTCCAGATTTCACATCTTTATGACACTTCAATCCTTGTTTTATAAAGTTCAACACGGTTAAATTTTGACGAGCCTTGAAGTAGGGGGCATTTGTAGGCATATAAATTTTATTAAAATTAAATCCATGAAATAATTTGGACTATATTTTAA
>MU707768.1:23899-33987 GCA_026770625.1 Nicotiana glauca
ATATATATATATATATATATATATATATATATATATTAAATAAATAAGTTTTAATCCATTGGGGTAGCCCATTTAATTGGGCTAAAGTGATGAGCCCACTTCATTAAGCCCGATGACGTGGATCATGTCATTGGCAGGACTCAGCAGCATCTTTTCTATCAATCGGAGGACTGACCCAAGCAACTTGTTCGTTCCATCTGAACCAAAACTCCCTAAAACTTTCTTTGGTTTTTTTTTTCATTTGAGATAGGGAGGAGCGGTCTAGGATAATGTCTTCATTGTGCCGATAGTGCCGAACAAAATCTTGAGTCATGTCACCCCATGTATGCCACTTACTAACATCTTGATGAGTATGCCATTCCAAAGCTGCCCCAGTCAGGCTCTCACTGAAATGTGTCATCAGCAGCTCATCTTTCCCGCCAACACCTCTCATTTCGCTGCAATAACCCCTCAGATGGGCTACTGGATTTTCATGCCCGTCATACAAGCTAAACTTTGGTATCTTAAATCTTGCGGGCAAGTGAACGTCAGGGAACATACACAAATCCTTAAAGGCAATACTCTTCTGACCTGGCAACCCTTGCATGTTTCTTAAAGACCGCTCTAAGATTTTCACCTTAATGGATATCTCATCTTGCTCCACTATCTTAGCAGGCTTTTCAGTTTCACCGGAAGGCTCAAAATAGGGAGTGTGAGAGTATGGATCTGAGACTTTGAAAGTTGGTTCTGGAGCACAGTGTTGGGCATCTAGGATTTTGAACACAATCTCACTAGAGGGTTGAGGAAAGGTAGCTGGTGGATGAGCTACAAAAACATGGGTGGTCAAAAGAGTGGGATATGAGGTAGTTTTGGCGGGTGAAGTTTGAAAAGGTTATGAGGAGATACCAACAGCAGTGGGAATCTGAATTTGTGACAGTGGCGGAAGGGTGACAAGACTTTCAGGGTAGTTAGTGGGAAATAATGGTGGAGGCGCCCACTAATCCAAGCTTGGTATATTTTGGCCATTTGTCCTTTCAACCTTAAGACCTCTTCTTTCAACTCAGATTCTGACTCAACAATATCCTTAGACGGATCAATAACACCCGTGTCCAAGTATTTGTTAGCCATGACTACCTTACTCTTTGACCTTGTGTTGTATGGATGAGTTACTTAAGAATAACAAAACAATCACCCTTCTGCTCAATAAAGATAACAAAAGGAACAAAATGCGGTCATCCGGTTAGCGTTAGGACATTTAACAGCTAAAAATATCACTTTACGTGCAATTCACCTAATAACAATTAATGGTTCTAGAATGACTTCGAGGGTCACAAGGTCATTTGGCATCATCCCAATTTTTTTCGTTTCAATCTTCTCTTTTCTTTCTTTTCGAGCATTTCTTGGCTTGCTCATTTTCCTTCTTCTTTTTTTTTCTAATTATCACTCTTTTCTTTCCTCTCATTTCTCACATCCCATGATTTCACCTCTCTTTTTTGTTTTCTTTTTTTCCCTTTTTTTCTTTTAATTTTAAAAATAATTCGATCGAACCCTATGTAGGTTGTCTACGTATCATGTTCCACATGAATCAGACCAAGCGTAATTTTCGAATAGTAATGGATAAATTAAACTAAAAGAATAAAAATATTTTTGGATTATTCATTTACTACTTTTTTTTTAATACAGAATCAGAGATACGATAAGAAAAGACTTGACAAACTCACATAGACTATGATAGATTCTGACACCACTTAAAAGACTCAGTACTATTAGAAAGGACTAAAAAGTAAAAGACAACATAAAAGGAATGCATACTCAAAACATAAAAAAAAAATCTCCTTAAGCAGCTTCTGAATGTAGCGGTCCTGACTGGATAGTCTTGGGGTATCTATCATGCTCAAACTTCGGTAAGTAGATCCACACCTGTATGAGAAAACTAAAACCACATAGAGTTAAAGATTTAGAACACTATGTGAGACAATAGCACTCCCTACTAGACACATGCAAGACATGATTGAGGCGATTTTTGCAAAATGGCCTATGTGGCCAAAAGTTACTATTAGTGCAAACTCAAAAAAGGTGACCTCAATGACATGGAAAAATCACTTTGTCGAAATGAACCATTTTGTATAAATGGCCTATGTGGCCAGAAAACGGCTAAGCATCGAAAATTCAATAAAATGAACCCTAAACAAACAGGACATCTTGTTGTGGACTTAGGACTCTAAGACATGGGTTAATTGAACCACTTTTGCAAAAATAGTTATATTTTGCAAAATGGCCTGTGTGGCAAAAAATGACTAGACATGCAAATTCGATAAGGACGGACCTTTAAGTAAGGAGACAGCTAATTTTTTATTCAAGACTCTCAAAACATAGTTCAACAAGCCACTTTACAAAAATAACCCTATTAAAAAAGGCCAATGTGGCCTAAAGTGGTTAGATATGCAAGAATTGGCTACGATATTCGAAGCCAAGAACCTAAGACTCACTAAGAAGACCGGACCTTATGTGGGCTGCCTACGTATCCCACCCCGAAAGACGAGAATCAGATATGCGTTGTTCGGGAATATTGGATACGGTTGAGAATTAAAAAAATGAACCAATTTAGAGAACATATTTTTTGTCTTCTTTTTATTTTTTTGAAAAATAAGGGGAAAGTGCAAAATCTTTTAGGATTTTTCAAAAAAAAAATTGTCTCTTTTTTTTGTTGTTGTTTTTTTCTTAAAAAAAAGTGAAAGAAAAATATAATTGGGCCCTACTTGCTTTATTTTTTATACTTCACCTACTTTTTTATTCATTTATCCTCAACTATCATTGGTCCACCAAATGACCCATTTTACCCTTGAAGATTACAACATGTAGTACATAGGAATTTGATGCATTAGGATGGTCTTTTTTTTTTGGATACACCTGTTCTAGACGGACCCAACCCCTTTGTTGAGTCCGCAAAGTCAAATACACATAATGCAAACAATGTTCCGACTAGGGATTATGCATGAAGTTATATCATTCTAGGTTGAAACCTGGGAGTGTGTCGTAGACATGGCTTACCCGAGCGGATAACTCGAGCCTAGGGGCAACGTACCGGGAGCACGAAAGTCTACCCGGCCTAGTTACTGACCTAGCCTCTGGTATGACTTCTAACAAAAAAGTGGGTCACGCGTACGTGTGCACCATATTTTTAGAAGACTCAGAAGGGAGGCGTAAGAAGATAGTTTGATACAGTTCAAATAATATCAAAACGGTAAACAAGCGGCAATTAGCACATTACGTCCACACAATATCAACAATAAATAAAGCCAAGTAAAAATCACATTAATAAACTCAAATTCTTGAACCCTGAACCAGAAATTTTGGGTTCGATGCCCAGTAGAGTCGCCAGAGTTGTCACACCTCCTTTTTACCCGAAAGGGATATAAGGGAGTTTTCCAATTAAAGTGACAATAACCGAAACGGGATTATTTATTTAAATTTAGAGTCGCCACTTGGGATAGTTTCAGGTGTCCCAATTCACCGGTTTAAAATCCCGAGTCGAAGAAGTTAGACTCTGTTTTATAGTCCGCGAAACACAAAAATCCAGGTGAGGAATTCTGTTAACCCGGGAGAAGGTGTTAGGCATTCCCGGGTTCCATGGTTTTAACACGATCGCTTTAATCATACTTAGCTTAATTAAATTGTCTAATTACTTGTTTTTAAACATATGCACATTTATCCTTATAACCGCTTTTAAATACTTGATTACTAATATTTTTGGGATTATCTTCAAACGAGTCACGCGTACGTGTACTCATTTCATTTGGCGCGTCAAGAATCATGTCACGCGTACGTGTCCTCAATTAATCACGCTTTATTATTATTAAGAAAGCTTGGCCGAAGTTGTGCGAACGCATACCTAGATTTATTATTAAAATCATAATTATTTTACACGAACGTGTACATAATCACGATGATAGATTAAGTCGCGCCTAAAGCATTTCCTACGAATATGTATTTTTAAAATCGTAATCGTATCACGCGAATGTGTACACAATCACGAGGTGAAACTAAGGATTACCCTATTTAGAAGCGAGTACAATGACTTTTAATCAGTTCTTAATTCGACGTGAGAGTACGGGTTATATTATATAGTATCCAAAAGGTTGAAAGAAAGAAAACCATAAACTCTACAACTGGCCTTGTTCACTACGAGAAAATACAACATTTGTGATTTTCTACAAACAAAATTTAGTAGGGAGAAACAAAGAATAAGCCACTCAATAAGAAGGAAATAATAATTAAAAAAAATAACACCCAAGCAGATCATTTGAATCTTTCTGATATGCATAAAATTTGAAAACTACTGCTAAAGAAATACCAGCAAACATCTCGGGGCATCAAAATGCAAGGAAAGATAGACAAATCATTAAAGGCTAAACAATCTAAAAACGAACTTATAGCCTCAAATTCATGAATGCGTAACAAGTTAGTGAGGCCACGCATTCGATATTCGGACGTTTGTTTCATCAAAATGTACATCGACAACAATCAATACCCGAAGCAATGAGGCTAAGAACTCTTCAGTACGATAGTAAGATTAAAATAAACCACACCATAACACCAACAAGTGAAATCCGATTTTCCATTGTCTTAAAAACCTCGTGAACTGACCCATCAAGTTAATCAACTAAGTGTAAAAGTAACCTCACTTTAAATGGCTCTTTCAAGGTTTCTATTCACCATAAGAAACAAGTAAATAGAAGAAAGGAAAGGATGAACCTGATAGATGGGAATTTCTTCTCAGTAGAAGAGAATAATGGAAATCGGCTACAAGCCTCAAATCCGTAATATACTTAAAAATACAGCGGCTACGAACAGGAACGAGCGACCGTGAATGGAACCTCCATCGGCAACCAAACCTCGATTCACCTAAACTGGATAGAAGGGTTTGGGTGGTGATTTCAAGTTGATTTTCACACTGATTTGGTGTAATTTCAGAGAGTTTTTGGAGTTGGGTTTACTGTTGGGTTCGAAATCTATTTCGCCGGATTCAATGGAAGGTCACCGGAGCTACACATTTCAGGTCAGATCTGGTTCCATCCTGTGTCTGTTTCCGACTGTATCTGGGCAGCAGAGAGTGGTGGAACAAGGAACAGCGGCCCAAGGTCGTTTGTGGTGGACTGGGATCGTCCGGTTCGCTGCTTGACACAGAGGGTTGTGTCGTTGCTTCTCTTTTAATCTCTGTGAGTGTTAGGCTCGTCTCTAGACTGTTGAGAAGATGAAAAATACGGCTGTTCTCTATTGTGTATCCGTTGGTCGAGGTTTTTTTTAATTTTGTTAAGAAAAAAGAGTCTAGAAGGGTCTCTAGCGTTAGCTTAATGGATATTGGGTATTAGCTTTGGATTTATGGGCTAAGTTCGAATTGGGTCCTAAAATTGGGTTCTAAGACTCTAAAAGTTATGGTCCAAAACCTTAGTTAACTGTGATGACCCAAAGAGTCATCACCTGTTTTCTCTCTCTTTTTGTACTTTCGAGGCCTAAAAAACCTCATTTTTAGTTGCCTCAATTTACGTGCGCAATCGGGGCGAGTAGCCAGAAAGCTTGTATGTGAAATTCTATGAAAAATGCTTAAATTTGGTATTAAAATGAGTAAAGTGGACTTTGGTCAACATTTTGGGTAAACGGACTCGGACCCGTGATTTGATTGTCCCAGAGGGTCCATAGAAAAATAAGGGATTTGGGTGTATGCCCGGAATCGAAATCCGAGGTCCCGAGCGCGAGAAATGAATTTTTAAAAGAAATTATTTTTCTAAAATTGTTAAGAAAATTTGAAATAAAAATTTATTAGGACGTATTGGTATCGGGCCCGTATTTTGGTTCTGGTACCCGGTATAAGTCTTATATGTGTTTTAAGAGGTTTCTGTGAAATTTGGTTGAAATCGGACGTTATTTGACGTGTTTCGGACTTGAATCCCTAAAATTGGAAATTTATGAAGTTTTAAGAAAAAACTTAGTGATTTTGAGGTTTGATTCCTCGTTTCTGATGTTATTTTGGCAATTTGATCGCACGGTTAAGTTCGTAGGATGTCGTTGAGTTAGTGTATGTGTTTGGTGAGGAGCCCCGAGGGCTCGGGAGTGTTTTTGGAGGTGTTCGGGATGGTTTTGAACTTAGAAAAGTTGCAGAAAATCAGCAATAGGTGCCCAGGTGAATCCTTCTTCGCGTTTGCACTCTCCTTCACGCGTTTGCGATGCTTCATTTTGTTCCTTCATCGCGTTCGCATCACTAGTTCGTGTTCGCGTAGAGTTATGGAACTCTGAAGGCCCAGCCCTCTTTTCTTCTTCACGTCCGCGATGGCTGGACCGCATTCGCGTAGTTCCCCAGCCCCTTCCCATCGCTTTCGCGTACAGGCCAACGCGTTCGTGTAGGCCAATCTCTTGGACCCCAGCCAATTCCTTCTATGCTTTCGCGCTTCACCTTCCGCGTTCGCGTTGACCAACCCTGTTTACCCTTCGCGAGCGCGACTCACTTCATGCGAATGCGAAGGGCAAAGTTTTGCCCAGTTATAGTAAATTTCAGAACAGTAGCTACGGGTTTCTTTCAAAAAATACACGAGCTCTTTTCTCCCCCAAGCACTTAGGAGTCCATTGAAGCCCCTTTTGTTCAAGATCACTTGGGTTAGTAAATTCCAACTTGTTTTCTTCATTTTCCATCATTAATTATTGAATTCCTAAGCTTAAATCATGTAGTTTAGGGTGGAAATTGGGGAAAAAGGGTAGAGTTAGGGTTTTATATATTTTCTTGATTTAGACCTCGTTTTGGGGTCGAATTTGAAAATAAATTATATAGTCGGGCTCGTGGGTGAATGAAGGATCTGATTTTGGTCTGAACCTCGTATTTTGACCAAGCGGACCCGAGGGCAATTTTGAAATTCTTGGAAAGAAAGCTTGGAAATCTATATGTAGGCATTGAGTTTGATTTGTTTGGCCTATATTGATATTATGAAGTCCTTATTGTATAGGTTTGATTGAGTTGGAGCCGAATTCGAAAGGGAAAGTGGTTGTTATGGATTGTTTTGGTCGTGGAAGTTGAAGTAACTGTCACACCTCCTTTTTGCGCTACCGCACCCGTGAAGGGTGTAGTAAAGGGAGTGTTTCCAATTAAAGGACAATCGAAACGGGATTCGTTTATTAAGAGATTCGGAGTCGCCACTTGGGAGATTTATGGTGTCCCAAGTCACCGGTTGAATCCCGAATCGAGGAAAGGTTTGACTCTATTTAACAGTCTGCGAANCTGATTTTAACAAATGCACTTATGTGCAAATTTTAACTTTTAACCGCTTTTATTATTATTATTATTATAAAGAGAATTGCAACGTCGTGAAAACACATCTCGAACCACGTCACATCAATGTACCCGTGGTTATTGACGTATTTCGACTCCGTTGAGATTTGGATTTGGGTCACATAAATGTGCACCCGAGTTTAGGGAGGTAAATTATTAAAAGCGCGCCTAAAGCGACTAGCGTATTATTATTTTGGGGAAGGCCGTGAAATTTTGTTAAACGGCCCATCCCGAAGTCTAAGTAATTAATATAAACATTTAACGAGGGCCCCGCAATTTATGTATTTTTGTTTAGCGAGGCTCATCTCATTTTATTATTTAAAAGAGAACTACATTCCACTATATTTATTTAAAGAATTAATTCAAGGTTATTTAAAACATATTGCAAACCACGCTACATGAAATGCGCCCGTGGTTCACGACAAGTTCTATTTAGCCTTGTTCAAAATTAGAGCCGGGTCACATGAAATGCACCCCCGGTTCCTTTAATCTAATTACGTATAAACAGTAATATTCCAACAAATCACTAATTTGATGTTATTTATAAACTATCATTCTTTTTCTTCTTAATCAAGTTTAATGAAGTATAAGCTAATAATCTAACAACCTAACAATAAATGGCAAACAACTAACAATCAGTGATAAACAAAATATAAAATTAACAACAGAACATAACATTAACAATCCGTGATAAACTAACATGACGATATAAACTTTAAAATATAACAATTATATTACTACTACTCTAATTTACCGAGACAAGACATGAAAGCAAAGAACACACCAAGCCAACGAAAATGTAACGTGAATACTCACGTTTACAGCAACGTCGAGTTTTAGTGGCTCGAACTCGCCGGAAAAATGGACAGCTACAACCATAGAACGGAAGCGACACCGAGAAAATCAAACAAGATATCGGACGGACGTCGATGGACTCAACCTCAGAACCGCTGAACATCGATTGATTTCGAGATTGTTTTCGGCTATTTTCGAGCTAATTTTGGACTGTTTTTGCTGGGTTTTAGGAGAGAAGGGGGACTGGTTTTTTGGAATGGAGAAGAATAAGAACCGTCAAGAGAGTCGTCCCTCACTGCCCCTGTATATCCTGTGTATACGAAATGTATATCCAATGTATACCTCGTATCCCAGGTCCCGTTTTTTTTATCTGTCCTCTCTCTAAATATCCCCAGATCACTCTCTATTGCCCCTTTTTACCGTACCTTACAGAATGGGGAGGTACGAAATTTTTCTTCTTTTTTAGTGTATATATACTGTATATTCAGTGTATACAGAGTGTATATCGATCTCTCCTCTCCTCCCTCTTTTCAGTGTTTCCAGCCTAATTAGGCATTCCTATTAGTGCCATTTCCACTACAAATAATTTTTTTTCATTTTTTATCCACTAGTTAGTGTTATTATTTAATTTTTATTAGTGTTAGTTTTACCCTACCAATATAGAAGCTTCCTAAGTTAGGTAAATACCTTATTTTTTATTTTATAAAATAAAATCAAAATTAATTTCTATCCCCAAATTATCCTAGAAAATTAAATTAATTAACCCCAATAATTATTACAACTAAAAACCAAATTAAAAGAAAATTGCCAAAATTCGACAATTGATGAGTAAAATACAACATGACTATTTTTTATGATTTTTCTATTTATTTTCAAATAGCAACTTTCTTAATTAATCTTAAAAATATAAAATAAAATTCTAAATGCAGATGAAATATATTTTTTATATTTTTATGATTTGAAATAAATATCAAAGCTAATCCTAATTAATTAAATTAAACATGAAACTATTTTTGTAATTTTTTTTTTACATTTTTATGAAAAATACATAAACTAAAATATTTTTTTTTTGAAATTTTTATTTTTTCTTGTAATAAAATAAAATAAAAGAGTCATAATGAGCTGAAATAGCTATATTAGATCTAAATTAAATATTTACGCTAAAACGTGAAAATTCTTGGGGAGGGTCAAAAATCACATGTCTACAGCTGCCCCTCTTTGACTGGAAATACGAAGAGTTTTCAGACAAAGAACGACTAGACATGTATTTTGACCTGACCCTTATTTGGAGAGACTAGAACTAAGAGAAAGGAAGAGAATGTGACCGAGCCCTGGTATCTGAGCTGCCGACATATCCTTGGCTATAAAGGAATCAGGCCACGTGTAGTTCAGAGTGAGTGAGAATATGGAGTATACCGAGGTGAAGAGCCGATCGAGGTTTCATTTCGCCGAGGTTCCGGTCCGTGGTCCTGCTATTACATTAAAAATCAAAATTTGAAAAAGACTAACTAAGTCTATCAGCTACTAGTTACAAAGATTCCTATCTATAAGTCCTCTGAAGCTTAGTCTCGAGTCTTGAATGGTGCTTAATGCAGACTTTGGATTTGAACTTTGATACTTGTTAGCTGTAGGGTTGGTTCAATCTTTTTCAGCTTTTTCAAAATCAAGAGGGGACCTGCAGAGCTTGTGACTTCAACCATGTCTTGAGTATTTATCCACTTTTGCATTTGGATTAATTTCTTGCCTTTCTCTTTTTTCTTTTTCTTGTTTTTTCTTTATTGTGACTAACTTTTGTTGACTCGAACTTGAACTGATTACTTCCTTCTCGCTTCTGAATTTGGATTTATGCTGGGAATTTTTGTGGCAACCCTCCGCTCTTCGGGAGGACTCCTGACTTCAAGACTTGAAATGTAAAAGACTAAAATGTAAAGACTGAAATGTATTCCTCCGTTATACGGGCAGGCTCCCGACTTCGAAATTTGAAATTTAATGACTG
>MU707770.1:0-21409 GCA_026770625.1 Nicotiana glauca
TTACAGCTTTGTGAACTAGAGCATGCTATATAAATCCATGAATTCCTCACGTTTTAGTATATTATTATTGGACAATTAGTAAGTTTCAAAGTTGACCATCTCGTATCTACCCCTTCGGGATTAGGCGAGATACTCATTGGGTACACGTTATTTTTGTGCTCATACTACACTTGTTGTGCATTTTGTTGCACATGTATTTGCAACTCCAATGGCCTACTGGGCATAGCAGCACGGAGGATTCTAGGACTAGGTGAGTTGTATCATTCGAGACGGCCGCAGCTAGAGTAGTCCCTTCCAGTGTACTGTATTTACTTTCCGTCCACTGTATTTCGAACGGACGTTGTATTTTATTTTTCTTATCAGTAGATGCTCATGCACTTGTGACACCGGGTTCTGGTATGGTTCGAAGTATTATATTAATTGCTTAACATTTAAATTTGATTTGAAACTATATTCTTTAAAATTTCTAAATAATGAAGGAAAAATCCTGGATTTCAAAAGTGTTAAAACGAGATTTAATTTAGTATTTGAGCTGGCTGGCTTGACAGCGGAGTCCGGCGCCACCACGACCCTTATTGGATTTTGGGTCATGACAACTCGAGCAAGAATGATTTGAGAAAACCGATTATAAAAAAATTATTAACAACTTTATATGTAAAAACCTAGAAGAATAGACTTCAAATAGATATATATCTTATAACTTTCTTTTTAAAATGAGCAAATTATGTTATATACCTATTCTACCCAAAAATATTACCCGGCTTTACCTATTTTAGAAATAGTTACAGTACATATTTATGCAATCAAAAATAATAACTCGGCCATCTATCTTCCTATTTTTGTTTTCTCTGCAGCTAACTTTTCTCCTTCCTTTTTTCTTCATCCCCTATTCTTTTTTCCTCTCTTTCTCTTTCTTCTCTTTCTGACGTTGTATCCCTATATTTTCTAAGTAGATGTATGGTCTATCCACCTCCCCTTTCATGTCTTTATTATCCATCCCAAGGAAAAAAAAGGCTAACAAAAAAATCTATCAAAAAAAATAAAAATTTCTAAGGTATTAGTCTGCCACAAAATTGTAATGTTGTATAATTAGTCATCATTTATAACGACCCAACTGATTGTTTTATGTATTTGCGTCTTCTTTCCCCTTTTGATGCTTTACACATGTGTAATTTTGGCTTTATAATTTACGAGGTTTATTTTCATTCCGAAAATATTTCGGGTTATTTTGGTCCCTTTGGTTCTTGGTTTAAAAGCCTAAGTTGGAAATGTTGACCAAAGTTTAATTTTTGTGAAAACAGCCCTGGAACAGTATTTGCGCGGAGTTGAATTCGGAGGTCCGGAGGTTGATTTGTATTGTTTTACCAAAAGTTGGCAATTTTGGTTTAGAGGATTTTCCAAGTTGACTGATATTAGATTATGATGCAGAAAATTGAGTTAATTAGATTATGTGACAACTGATATTAATCATAGAATTAAAAAAAAATTTAAACTCTTCGCGTACAACTGTATATCATGTTGGTATATCTGTATACTATACTGGTATCATATGTTATTGGAACCTTTTTTGGTTGTATTTGTTATATTGAATTGGTACACTATTTGACTTTTCTTTAGTAATAGTAGAATAGTACAGTATCATGAACTTTTTAAATTTTCATTTATGCATGTTTGTTATTTAATCATTTTAAATTTTTTATTTATGCATTTGTTTTATGTAATAGTATTACAGTACAATATCTTGAAAGACATTATTGTATTAATATGTGGTGCACTATTTTACGATTTTTCTCTTTATGCATGTGTATTATGTAATAGTAGTATAGTCATATATAGTTGCCTGGAATTAATTAGTAGAACCATATACCCTATTGGTATAGTTATATGTCATATTGGTATCATATGCTAGTTGAATCATTTTTTGGTTGTATTAGCTGCATTTAATTGGTATACTATTTGATTTTCTTTTAATAGTGGTAATATAGTACAATATCTTTAAATATTTTATTATATTAATATGTGGTACACTATTTTTTTTATTTTTCTCTTTATGCATGTGTGTTATGTAATAGTAGTATAGTCATATAGTTGTCGGGAATTAACAAGTAAAATTGTATACCATGTTGGTATAGTTATATACCATATTGGTATCATATGGTAGTTTAAAATTTTTTTTGGTTGTTTTAGTTGCATTCTTAAGTGAATTCTATTCTAAAAAATTTTATATGAAGATGATTTGCAGCAGCGAAATTTTTTTGTGCCGATAGACATAGATTATGTATATTATGTAATAATTTTTATAGTTATAGGCAATTGTTGGAATGACACCATACAACTATATACCCTGTTAGTATACGGAATGAGAAAGTTGCTTTGCGAATATTTAGCTTGTAATGCGAGCATGTAATTTTCTCATACTTATATTGCATCCATTAATGTATTGATACAATAGTATAGTTGCAGATAATTGTTGCAATATTCTAGAGCAATCATATACTCTGTTGGTATACATGTATACGATATTAGTATCATATGGTACTACAAGTCTTTTTTGCTACTTATACTTTTATTGTATTTTTTAATATTTTATTATTATTTATATTCTAACTAGTATATATAGAGATTTGGTGGTCGTAGATTATGCTTTCTTGCTCCATAACTGATTTTGTTACTGCTAATGATAGAGTGTGTACTGACATTTCTAGGGAAGGAGATCAAGGTTTGCATGAAAATTACGTGTTGATTCTTAGAATCTGATTATGTAATTTATGGTGCTTAGCAGCAGTCAGTGTGATATTCAGTGAATTAGATGAAGTGATAACTCATATTATTTCAGTTTAATAATTGAATTAAGAAAATGAAAAAAAAGACAAAATGTATATTATACTAGTTATATTAAAAAAGGTGAATAAATATTTACTATATCAATTATCTTTTTTTATTGTATAAGAATAAGAATAATAAAAAATAATAAAGACAGTAAATCAAATTAGATTATGAAGAGAAAAAGAATATAAAAAAAAAATTAGAAAAGGACAAAAGAAAAAAATAAGAAGAAAACGAGAAAAAAGAAAAGAAGAAAAGAAAAAAAATAAGCATAGAAATAAAAAAGAATTGGAGACTAAAGAAAAAATTCCCCACAAAAACTATTATGAGTAGGAAATGTAATTAGTTTATGGGTAGAAAAACAAATGGGTAGACAAGGGAAAATAATTTTATTTTTGTGGGTAACTGTGTCAAAACCCCTTTAAAAATTTAGGCCTCACATTAAACTTTAGCTTTAGGCCCGTATGTGCTCGAGCCTCCCAGGTTTTTTTTTTTTTTTTTTTTTTGGTCAGAAAAGATAATATATTACTAATTAGGAATGCGTACAGAGGGTTGGGGCCTAACTGGCTCCCAAGTACAAACCATAGTCCTAGTACCAAGCTGTAAATTAAACCTACTATTTACAATTGTCATGGTCCTCCTATTGGAGTTATCATCATGACAACTACTTACATCATGGGATATTGTATGCATATTGCCACTATGACTATGCCAAGAGTGTGACTCGCCTAAGTAACCATGATCCATACAGGACTTTTCTTTTTCAAAAAGAGGTGCAACAAAAAAAGGAACAGTCTCAAATACCCTTGGCCTCCATATGTCTCCAAAATTGTGGCCTGCTTTAGCTGGTTGATCCGATATCATATTGTAACGACCCAGCCCGTCGTCACGTGAGTTACCGCCCCGTTTTCCCCATATTATGTTGCTCTATGTTTCAATATCAGTATTTGAGTTGATCGGGTAGAATTGGATTGGTTTTAGATAGAAATGAGACACTAAGTCTCTTAAAGGGAAGCTTGTCTTGGAAAAGTCAACCGAAAGTTGAATATTTAGCTAGAAGGCTCGGATGTGAATTCAGGTGATTTGTTTAGCTTCGGGGGATGATTTGGGACTTAGGAGCGCGATCGGAATTGAATTTGGAGGTCCGGTGTAGAATTAGTCTTGAATTGGCGAAGTTTGAATTTTGGCGGATCCCGGTTGATAGGTGAGATTTTGATCTGAGGTTCGGAATGGAATTTCGAGAGTTACTGTAGCTTCGTTAGGTGATTTTGGATATGTGTGCAAAATTTCAGGTCATTCGGACATCGTTTGGTCGGGTTTTTGATCGAATGCGAGTTTCGAAAAGTTTTGGTTGAACTTAGGCTTTGATTTGAGGAAATTTGATGATTTTGATGTTAACTATAGTGTTTTGACAGTTCGAGCAAGTTTGAATAATGTTTTAAGTTGTGTTGGTACTTTTGGTTGAGGTCTCGGGGGCCTCGGGGTGATTTCAGGTGGCTAACGGGATGAAATTTGGAGTTTAAGGATTTGCTGAAGGATTTGATAGCTGGTATTTCCGCTTCTGCGGAAATGGACCGCAGAAGCAATAGGGGAAGTCGCAGAAGCAAAAGGAGGAGGCTTGGGATGTTCCGCAAAAGCGGACATGCGGACCGCAGAAGTGGTCTCGCATTTGCGATTGGTTGACCGTAGATGCGGTCCTGGGTAAAAATCGAAGAACCGCAGAAGCGGATAAAGAACCGCAAAAGCAGTGTCGCAGAAGCGACAAAGGCATCGCAGAAGCGAAAACTGCTGTTCAGAGGGTATTAATTTCATCTTCGCGAATTTTAGAAAGAACTCAACATTTTCATTTCGGACTAAGAGGGTTTTGGGCGATTTTGAAGAGAGTTTCGAGGGCTATCATCAGGTATGGATTCTTGGACTTCGATTATGATATTATGGTGTATAAACATGGATTAGCACAGAAAACCCAAGGAATTAAAGGTTAAAAATGGAGGTTAGGGCTTGAAACTTAAGAGAGTTAACTAGGGATTTCAGAGGTCAAATGGACTCTGATTCTTGTGAATTTTATATGTATGGACTCGTGGCGAGACGAGGAATCCGGTGATGTAAATTTTATAATTTTTCGAGAAGTGGGCCCGAGGCTCGGGTTTTGCCAACTTTGAGATTTTTGGTGTTTTTCGAGTTCTTTTGATTGGGTTATATTTCTTTAGCCTATTGTAATGTATTCATTATGGTTTTGGCCAGATTCGACGCGCGAGGAGGTCGATTCGCGAGCAAAGGGCATTGCGAGCTAGACTTGTGGCCGACGTGAGGTGAGTAATATATGTAGATAATGACTTGAGGGTTTTAAACCCCAGTATATCATACTGTGATGCTATATTGAGGCGAGACACGTACTCTACGGTGAGTGCGAGGTCGTTTGTGATTGCGGACTATGGCTTAGTCCATTCGACTAATGTTCATACTGTGTTATTGACTAGAAATTGATTGGTAAACATCCTAGTTGAATTGCTATGAGCATATCTGGGCTGTGTGCCGATTATTTAGACCCCTCAGGGATTATTATCAGTGTTTCCATGATGCTTAGCATGTTTTCATGATATCAGTCCTGAGTTAAACACTGTCTCAAAATGATTAGTAAATTTCTAAAGTTTTAAATACTTAATCTATAATTCCTAATAATTGGAACTGAAAATGATAAACCGGACTGTGCCTGCGTGGCTTACATGCATATGTCTGGACTGAGTGTGGATCGGGATGCACGCCGTAGCGAATGCTGGGATGATATTGCGCTTGGGCTGTAGGAGCCCCTCCGGAGTCTGAACCCCCACAGTGAGCGTGGGTACCCAAATGGATCGGGTTGCACGCCGCAGCGGTCATGTGCATTGCATTGTAATATCTTGGGATTTCTCACTTTCAGCCATTATATATGTCTATTACCACTGAGTTGGAAGTATTCACTTTACTCCCTGCACCATGTGTGCCGATTCAGGTATTTCGGGAGCTTAGTCGAGTTGTTGCTGCTCTCGAGATTATCTCAGGAGTTGTCGAGGTAGCTGCCTGGCATCCGCAGGACCCGACTTCTCCCCCTTATCTATTTACATTTCCCCATCCTAGACTTATGTATTTTGAGAATTCATTACTCAGTTGTATTTAGAGGCTCTAGACTCGTGACCCCATATTTTTTGGGAGTTATATCAGTATTACTATGGCTTTCCGTATTGTTTCTATCTATTGTCAGAATTATTAATCTTGCTAACTGTTATAAATTTCTAATTAACTGGTGATGAGTTTTCATACTCGGGTTAAGAGTGTTACAATGGTCAGGCTTGCCTAGCAATATTGTTGGGCACCATCACGACTGAGGTTGGGGTCGTGATAAGTTGGTATCAGAGCCTAGGTTACTAGGCCTCATGAGTCATGAGCCAGTTAGTAGAGTCTCGCGGATCGGTACGGAGATATCTGTATTTATCCTCGAGAGGCTGCAGAACCTTTAGAAAACACTTCATATTCTTGAACTCTTGTCGTGCGGCTTTGTTGTTCCGAGAACTAAACTTCTATATTCTATTCTCTCGCAGATGGCGAGAACCCGTGCTACCGGATGTGGTGGACGACCACCATTGCCACCCACTAGAGGCCATGGACGCGGCCGTGGTCGTGGTCGAGGCAGAGCAGCAGGGGCAGCACCTGTTGACCTACCAGTTGCCCCCATCCAAGACCAGCCTCCAGTTGTAGATGCGCCAACAACACCTGTTCAGGCACCCGCAGTGCCCATTGCGATTCCTGGTCTCCAGGAGGCTTTAGCTCAGAACCTATCCGTCTGCACTGGCCTGGCTCATGCAGTCTCAGCCTCTACTGCCGCAGCTACTTCTCAGACCAGAGGTGGTCATCAGACCCCCGCAGCTCGCACACCCGAACAGGTTGTTTAGGGATTGCAGACACCAGGAGCAGCCCCAGCTCAGCCAGTTGCACCGGTTGCTCCAGTTGTGCCAGTCGCACCAGCTCTAGATTATGTGGTTCCAGTGATGCCAGGCGACGAGCAGCATCGACTAGAGAGGTTCGGTAGGCTCCAGCCTTCGACATTCAGTGGTACTGAGGGCGAGGATGCCCATGGATTTCTAGACAAGTGTTAGCGTATGCTTCGCACTGCAGGGATTTTGGAGTCGAGTGGAGTGGCTTTTACTACCTTCCAGTTCTTAGGGCTGCATTTACATGGTGGGAAGAGTTTGAGAGGCGTAGGCATATTGGAGCAGTGCCCCTTACTTAGCAGCAGTTCTCCACTCTCTTCCTGGAGAAGTATGTACCGCAGTCTCGCAGGGAGGAGCCGCGTCGTCCGTTTAAGTGGTTGATTCAGGGAGACATGACTGTGACCCAGTACGAGTTGAGGTTTACGCATTTAGCTCGGCATGCTACATGGATGATCCCGACTGATAGAGAGAGGATTATGAGGTTCATGGATGGCCTCAACTATCCACTTAGCATCCTGATGACTAATGAGAGGGTTGTGGCCGCCTCGTTTGAGGAGGTAGTTGACATGGCTCGACAGATTAAGACAGATCGACATCGGGAGCGTGAGGAGAGGGAGGCCAAGAGGCCTCGAGGTTCAGCTAGCTTCAGTGGTGCTCCATCTAGGGGCCAGTTCTAGTGTGGTAGAGGTCGATCCTTCAGGCCTCCTCAGTCAGGTCGCCCAGAGTACAGTGGGGCTTCTTCAGGCCGTGGTCATCAGGGAGTTCAGTAGGGCCAGTCTTCACTTAGTGCCCTTCCAGCTCAGAGCTCTACTCCTGCCTCTTCAGCCTAGGGTTCTTCAGCAGCGAGGGGTTCTCTTCAGTCCCCTTCTCCAGCACTAGGTAGTTGCTATGAGTGCGGTGAGTTTGGCCACATGAGGAGACAATGTCCTCGGCTTCGTGGTGGTCGGTCTCAGCAGAGGGATCAGCCCTTCTCTTCTACTCCATCTACTTCAGCACCCTCCCAGTCAGGTAGGGGTGGGGGTCAGACAGCTAGGGGCCGCCCTAAGGGTAGAGACCGATCTGGTGGTGATCAGGCTCGATTCTATGCTCTCCTAGACAGGAGGGACGCCATTGCGTCAGATGCTTTTATCACAGGAATTATCTCAGTCTGCCACAGGGATGCTTCTATTTTATTTGATCCCGGATCTACATACTCTTATGTGTCTTCATATTTTGCTCATCACCTGGGTACGACCTATGGTTATCTTGCCTTTCCTGTGCATGTATCTACCCCGGTGGGTGATACTATTATTATGGATCATGTATATCGATCTTGTCTGGTGAATATTGGGGGTCGGGAGACCCGAGTTGACTTGTTGTTGTTGGGTATGGTAGATTTTGACGTGATTTTGGGTATGGATTGGCTATCTCCGTACCATGCTATTCTGGACTGTCATGCCAAGACAGTTACGTTGGCTATTCCGGGTGTTCCGAGGATTGAGTGGCGAGGTATGACCGACTATGTTCCTAGCAGGGTGATTTCCTTCCTAAAGGACCAGCGGATGGTTGGGAAAGGTTGTTTATCGTATTTGGCTTTTGTGAGAGATGTTGGAGCTGAGACTCCTAGTCTTGATTTTGTGCCTGTTGTGAGGGATTTCACAGATGTGTTTCTAGAAGACCTGCCGGGCATACCGTCGGACAGGGACATTGAGTTCGGTATTGATCTGGTACCGGGCACTCAGCCCATCTCTATTCCTCCCTATCGTATGGCTCCAGCTGAGTTGAAGGAATTGAAGGAGCAACTTCAGAAACTCCTAGATAAGGGGTTCATTCGTCCTAGTGTGTCGCCGTGGGGTCCGCGGTCTTATTTGTGAAGAATAAATATGGCACAATGAGAATGTGCATTGATTACAGGCAGTTGAACAAGGTGACAACGAAGAACAAGTATCCACCACCGCGCATTGATGATTTGTTTGATCGGCTCCAGGGAGCAAGGGTATTCTCGAAGATTGATCTCCGTTCAGGCTATTACCAGCTGAAGATTAGAGATTCTGATATTATGAAGACAGCTTTCAGGACGAGATATGGGCATTATGAGTTTCTAGTTATGTCTTTTGGGCTGACTAATGCCCCAGCCGCGTTTATGTATCTGATGAACAGCGCGTTTCGGCCGTATTTGGATTCATTTGTGATTGTTTTATTTGATGACATCCTACTGTACTCGCGTAGCCAGGAGGAGCATGCTCAGCATTTGAGAGTGGTATTACAGAGATTGAGGGAGGAGAAGCTTTATGCAAAGTTATCCAAGTGTGAGTTCTGGCTTGGGTCTGTGGCTTTTCTGGGGCACGTGGTGTCTAGTGATGGTATTCAGGTCAACCCAAAGAAGATAGAGGCGGTGCAGAGTTGGCCTAGACCGTCCTCAGCCACGGAGATTCAGAGTTTCCTCGGTTTGGCAGGATATTATCGCCGGTTAGTCCAGGGTTTTTTATCTATTGCTTCGCCCTTGACCAAATTGATGCAGAAGGGTGCACCATTTGTGTGGTCAGACGAGTGCGAGGAGATCTTTCAGAAGCTCAAGACAGCTTTGACCACAGCTCCAGTGTTAGTTTTGCCATCAGCTTCAGGTTCTTACACCGTGTATTGTGATGCTTCAAGAGTTGGGATCGGATGCGTGTTGATGCAGGAGGGTAGAGTCATTGCAGATGCTTGTCGTCAGTTGAAACCCCATGAGAAGAACTACCCCGTACATGATTTGGAGTTGGCTACTATAGTTCATGCTTTGAAGATTTGGAGGCACTACCTATATGGCGTATCTTGTGAGGTATATACTGATCATCGCAGCCTTCAGCATTTGTTCAAACAGAAGGATCTTAATTTGAGGCAGCGGAGGTGGCTTGAGTTGCTCAAGGATTATGAAATTACCATTTTGTATCATCCAAGAAAGGCCAATGTAGTGGCCGATGCTTTGAGCTGAAAGGCGGTGAGTATGGGTAGTTTGGCGTACATTCCAGTTGGGAAGAGGCCCTTTGCAGTTGATGTCCAGGCTTTGGCCAATCGGATGGTGAGGCTAGATATTTCGGAGCCTAGTCGGGTGTTGGCTTGTGTGGTATCTCGGTCTTCCTTGTATGACCGCATTAGAGAGCGCCAGTATGATGATCCACATTTGCTTGTCCTTAAGGACAGGGTTCAGCATGATGATGCCAGGGATGTGACTATTGATAGTGATGGTGTGTTGAGGATGCAGGGCCGGATTTGAGTGCCCAATGTGGATGGGCTTCAGGAGTTGATATTGGAGGAGGCCCACAGCTCGCGGTACTCTATTCATCCAGGTGCCGCGAAGATATATCAGGATTTGAGACAGCATTACTGGTGGAGGAGAATGAAGAAGGATATTGTCAGTTATGTAGCTCGGTGCCTCAACTGTCAGTAGGTCAAGTATGAGCATCAGAGGCCCGGTGGTGTACTTCAGCATATGGATATTCACGAGTGGAAGTGGGAGAGGATTACTATGGACTTTGTGAGTGTCTCCCTCGGACAGCGAGGAAGTTTGATTCGATTTGGGTGATTGTGGATTGGCTGACCAAGTCTGCACACTTCATTCCGATGTGTACTACCTATTCTTCGAAGCGGTTAGCAGAGATTTTTATCCGGGAGATTGTATGGTTGCATGGGGTCCCAGTTTCCATTATATCAGATAGAGGTACTCAGTTTACTTCTCAGTTCTGGAGGACTTTTCAGCGAGAGTTGGGTACACAGGTAGAGTTGAGCACAGCGTTTCATCCACAGACGGATGGGTAGTCCGAGCGTACCATTCAGATATTAGAGGACATGTTGCGTGCCTATGTTATTGATTTTGGAGGTTCTTGGGCTGATTTCTTGCCACTTGCAGAGTTTTCCTACAACAACAGCTATCAGTCCATCATCCAGATGGCACCATATGAGGCCTTATATGGGAGACGTTGTAGATCTCCGGTTGGTTGGTTTGTGCCCGGCAAGGCTAGGCTATTGGGGACAGAGTTGGTCCAGGATGCCTTAGATAAGGTGAAAGTGATCCAGGAGAGACTTCGTACAGCTCAGTCGCGTCAGAAGAGTTATGCGGATCGGAAGGTTCGAGATGTATCTTATATGGTGGGCGAGAAGGTCTTGTTGAAGGTTTCTCCTATGAAGGGCGTTATGAGATTTGGAAAGAAAGGGAAGCTGAGTCCACGGTTCATTAGTCCTTTTGAGATATTTAGGAGGATTGGGGAGGTAGCCTATAAGCTTGCTTTGCCGCCCAGCCTGTCGGGAGTTCATCCGGTATTTCATGTATCTATGCTCCGGAAGTATGTTGGGGACCCGTCTCATGTGTTGGACTTCAGTACAGTTCAGTTGGACGATGATTTGACCTATGATGTGGAGCCAGTGGCTATTTTGGGTTGTCAGATTCGGAGATTGAGATCAAAGGATATAGCTTCGGTGAAGGTGCAGTGGAGAGGTCGGCCCGTGGAGGAGGCTACTTGGGAGACCGAGCAGGAGATGCGGAGCAGATATACTCACTTGTTTGAGACTCCAGGTATGTTTCTTGACTCGCTCGAGGACGAGCGTTTGTTTTAGTTGGGGAGGATGTGACGACCCGGCCCGTCGTCATGTGATTTACCGCCCCGTTTTCCCCATATTATGTTGCTCTATGTTTCAATATCAGTATTTGAGTTGAACGGGTAGAATTAGATTGGTTTTAGATAGAAATGAGACACTAAGTCTTTTAAAGGGAAGCTTGTTTTGGAAAAGTCAAACGGAAGTTGACTATTTAGTTAGAGGGCTCAGATGTGAATTCTGGTGATTTGGTTAGCTTTGGGGGATGATTTGTGATTTAGGAGCACGAACGGAATTGAATTTGGAGGTCCGGTGTAGAATTAGGCTTGAATTGGCGAAGTTTGAATTTTGGCAGATTCCAGTTGATAGGTGAGATTTTGATCCGAGGGTCGGAATGGAATTCCGAGAGTTGTTGTAGCTTCGTTAGGTGATTTTGGATATGTGTGCAAAATGTTAGGTCATTCGGACATCGTTTGGTCGGGTTTTTGATCGAATGCGTGTTTCGGAAGTTTTGGTTGAACTTAGCCTTTGATTTGAGGAAATTTGAATATTTTGATGTTAACTATAGTGTTTTGACGGTTCGAGCAAGTTTGAATAATGTTTTAAGTTGTGTTGGTACTTTTGGTTGAGGTCTCAGGGGCCTCAAGGTGATTTTGGGTGGCTAACGGGATGAAATTTGGAGTTTAAGGATTTGCTGAAGGATCTGATATCTGGTATTTCCGCTTTTGCGGAAATGGACCGTAGAAGCGGTTCCGCAGAAGCGATAGGGGAAGTCGCAGAAGCGAAAGGAGGAGGCTTGGGAGGTTCCGCAAAAGCGGACATGCGGACTGCAGAAGCGGTCTCGCATTTGTGATTGGTTGACTGCAGAAGCGGTCCTGGGTAAAAATTGAAGAACCGTAGAAGCGGATAAAGAACCGCAAAAGCGGTGTCGCAGAAGCGACAAAGGCATCGCAGAAGCGAAAACTGCTGTTCAGAGGGTATTAATTTCATCTTCGCGAATCTTAGAAAGAACTCAATATTTTCATTTCGGACTAAGAGGGTTTTGGGCGATTTTGAAGAGAGTTTCGAGGGCTATCATCAGGTATGGATTCTTGGACTTAGATTATGATATTATGGTGTATAAACATGGATTAGCACTGAAAACCCAAGGAATTAAAGGTTAAAAATGGAGGTTAGGGCTTGAAACTTAAGAGAGTTAACTAGGGATTTGAGAGGCCAAATGGACTCCGATTCTTATAAATTTTATATGTACGGACTCGGGGCGAGACGAGGAATCCGGTGATGTGAATTTTGCAATTTTTTAAGAAGTGGGCCCGGGGTTCGGGTTTTCCAACTTCGAAATTTTTGGTATTTTTCGAGTTCTTTTGATTGGGTTATGTTTCTTTAGCCTATTGTAATGTATTCATTATGGTTTTGGCCAGATTTGATGCGCGAGGAGGTCGATTCACGAGGAAAGGGAATTGCAAGCTAGACTTGTGGCCGGCTTGAGGTGAGTAATAGATGTAGATGATGACCTGAGGGTTTTAAACCCCGGTATATCACACTGTGACGCTATATTGAGGCGAGACACGTACTCTACGGTGAGTGCGGGGTCATTTGTGATCGGGGACTATGGCTTAGTCCATTCGAGTAATGTTCATACTGTGTTATTGACTAGAAATTGATTGGTAAACATCCTACTTGGATTGCTATGAGCATATCTGGGCTGTGTGCCAATTATTTTGATCCCTCAGGGATTATTATCACTATTTCCATTATGCTTAGCATGTTTTCATGATATCTGTCCTGAGTTAAACACTGTCTCAAAATGATTAGTAAATTTCTAAAGTTATAAACACTTAATCTATAATTCCTAATAATTGGAACTGAAAATGATAAACTTGACTGTGCCTGTGTGGCTTACATGCATATATCTGGATTGAGTGTAGATCAGGCTGCACGCCGTAGCGAATGCTACGATGATATTGCGCTTGGGCTGTAGGAGCCCCTTCGGAGTCTAAACCCCCACAGTGAGCGCGGGTACCCAAATGGATCGGGCTGCGCGCCACAACGGTCATGTGCATTGCATTCATGCATCGATATCTATCTGTTTTACCTGTTATTGCTTGTTGTTGTTCCACCACTAAATGTGTTGAATTATTTTTTATAGCTTTGCATTGTAATATCTTGGGATTTCTCACTTTCAGCCATTATATATGTCTATTACCACTGAGTTGGAAGTACTCACTTTACTCCCTGCACCATGTGTGCAGATTCAGGTATTTCGGGAGCTTAGTCAAGTTGTTGCTGCTCTCCAGATTATCTCAGGAGTTGTCGAGGTAGCTGTCTGCCGTCCGCAGGACCCGACTTCTCCCCCTTATCCATTTACATTTCCGCATCCTAGACTTATGTATTTTGAGAATTCATTACTCAGTTGTATTTAGAGGCTCTAGACTCGTGACCCGATATCTTTTGGGAGTTATATCGATACTACTATGGCTTTCCGTATTGTTTCTATCTATTGTCAGAATTATTAATCTTGCTAACTGTTATAAATATCTAATTAACTGGTGATGAGTTTTTATACTCGGGTTGAGAGTGTTACAATGGTCGGGCTTGCCTAGCAATATTGTTGGGCGCCATCACGACCGGGGTTGGGGTCGTGACACATATTTTGCTCTCTGTACGCATGCTTAACAGGTGGATTACCTAGTAGATCCAGATAGTACCTGCAATCAGCAATTATGTTAGAAAAATCAAAATTTTCAGCTTGTAGTAAATATGTAATATCCATTGCATCCACTTCCACTTCAAGAGATGTGAGATTTCTGTCATATGTACATTTCAAACCTTGTACCAGAGCATAAAGCTCTGAAAAATTGGCAGATTGGCATGGTGCAGCACCGGCAAAACCTAATATCCAGTCAGCTTTAGAATTCCTAATGACTCCTCCTATACCAGCGTTGCATTGTGAATAAGCCACGTCCGTATTAAGCTTGTAGACTAGTGACTTGGGTGGATTCCATTTAATATCTTTAGCTAGTTTGTGTTTGGAGTGAGTCTGATGCGTATAAGATGTTAAATAAGAGAATTTCGTTGCTTGTTGAGTAACAGTTTGTAAACGGATACTATCTCTAAGCTTATTGTGTATGTTTTTATTACGAGTAATCCAGATGTTCCATAAGCTAAGTGATAAGTAGGTGCTAGGAATAATATTGAAAGGGGGGTGAAAGTCTCTATAATTAAGAAGAGCACGAACCCAGTTGTGTGTACTTATCGTGTTTGTTATTTGATGACTAATATGTGACATTCCCAGATCATTCCAAAAGTTCTTAGAATTATCACAATCCAGGAAAATATGTTGAATTGATTCTTCCGCTTTTTGACAGTAATAACAAGTAGCATCCCGAATGATAGTGGTTTTTTTAAGTAAAGTCCCGTTGGTAGCCGGTGATGGCATAAGAGCCAAATAAAAATTTTAATTTTCGGATGAATAGAGAGCTTCCAAATCCATGAAAAGGTTGGTGAATAGTTAGTAGGTTGGTGATCTTCCAATTCAAGATTATCATACGTAGAATGTACTGTGAAATTTCCCCTTTGTATTAAACCCCAGTAAATGCAGTCCCCATTCTTACTTAAGCATGAAACATAAGTAGCGTTAATCATGCGAGTAATATCCTTTCCTAAATCAAAGGAGACTAGATTCATATTCCAACCAGTTGTTGTAATTAATTGAGCAACTTTTAATTTGTTTAGGTCCAAAGTTAATGGGCCTTGAATTTGCGAACGTAAAGTTGTGCCTGGCCTTAACCAAGGATCATTCCAAACACTAATAAGTTTCCCTTCTCCTATCCTCCACTGAAGATCTCGTTGACAGAGTTGCCAACCCTTTACAATGTTGTTCCAAATATGTAAATTTGTATGAACATTATTTTTTATAGGTATTTGTTAATGAGTATTCTTGACCACATAGCCTGGGGCGTTTGAATGATTCGCCAAGCAAGGCCTGCAAGCAATGCATAATTTTTTTTCTCTAACTTTTGAATCCCTAGACCTCCCTTAGCTTTAGGGCTTGTGACAACTTTTCATTTAAGGAGATGTATTTTTTTCTTTATTGAGGTAGTTCCCCAAAGAAAGTTTCTTTGGTATTGCTCCATTTTATTAGTGATATGCTTAGAATTTGAATGTACTGCATAATGTGATTTGGAAGGTTGTTTAAGGTAGATTTAATAAGGGTAGTGCGACCTGCCATTGTAAGGAAATTAGTTTTCCATCCGGCTAGTCTAGTCTTGAAATTATCTAGTAGGAATTAAAAATCAGCATTAGTAGATCGACCCTGGAACATAGGAAACCCTAAATATTTTCCAAACGTTGTCCCTTCCTTAATAGAAAAGGACTGAGTGACATACGAACGATCAACTTGCACAGTGTTTTTTGAGAAATAAACCTTAGATTTATCAAAATTAATTTTTTTGCCAGAAGCATGAGTGAAGTGTTCCAGTGCATCTATGATTGCATGACAACTCTTAGTAGATATTTTGGAGAACAGGATAGTGTCATCTACAAAAAAGAGATGTGATATTAATGGTCTTTTCTTGGTTATACCAAAAGGTTGCCATTGAAGGTAGTCAACCGATAATGAGATACTGCATGAGAGCATTTCCATACACATTATAAATAAATAAAGGGACAAAGGATCACCTTGTCGAATTTCTCTTATTGGAGTAAAATATTGTGTCCTAGTGCCATTAATCAGGATAGAAATAGAAGAGGTTGAGACACAAGACATAATTAAAGTAATCAGAGGGAGTGGAAGATTAAAATATAAGAGAGTTCTCCTAATAAAAGACCATTCTAGCCTATCAAAAGCCTTTTCTAAGTCTAATTTTAACAACATGTAGGAAGATTTTCCTTTTACATTTCTAAAGTAATTCAAAGCTTCTTATACTATAATTGCATTATCAGGAGCTTGTTTCCCTTGTTGGAAACTAGTTTGGTTAGGTCCTATAATTTTATTAATGATAGGATTTAGTCTATTGACAATGATCTTTGTAATTAAGTTATATAAAATATTGCATAAACTTATAGGGCGATATTGTTGAATAGTGGCAGGGCTCTTCACCTAAGGAATAAGACAAATAAACGTTTGATTTAATTCCTGAGGAATTGTCTTGGTTTCAAAAATGTTTTGACAAAAAAGAGTAACTTTATTGACAACATCTGACCAAAACTTTTGATAGAAGAATGGATAAAATCCATCTGGGCCAGGTGCTTTGTAGGGTTTAAAACTAAATAAAGCACATTTTACTTCCTTAGGATCAAGAGGCTCCTCCAAACCGTGATGCTCATAAACAGAAAGCCTATAGTAATTTAATTCATTATATTTTTGAGCGGAAGCCAGTTGACCCGTTGTAAATAAATTTTGATAAAAATCAAGGATATGTTGATTTAGCTCAGAGTGGTCTGTAATCCAGTTACCAACCACATCTCTTAAACTGTAAATTCTATTTCTTCGACGCCTATGAAGAGTAAACAAATGGAAGAATTTCGTGTTTGCATCACCTTCGTTTAACCAATTAATGCGTGATTTTAACTTTCAAAATTCTTCCTCTAAACGCAGTATATTACTGAACTTAATAGAAATCTGAGTCTCTAAATTTTGTAGGAACATACCAAGTTACAAGAATAATGGATAATAATTTCAGAATAAAATATGGGATTATTTGATACCGTCTTTAATTTGGTTGGATCATTATTTTCATTATAAGCAATTCCAGGATCGGTTATACCACAATTGTGGTATGATTTTTATACCACATTCTTGTGGGATAAATCCAGAATAACTAATTAATCCCGTGATAAACAACCAAATGATTAAAGTGCCCTTCTCCAAAGCTCTTCTCTTGAGAACTTTTAAGAAGTTCAAGGTTAAAATTGAAATAAATTATTTTTGCAAGTTTATATATCAGTATTTTAAAGGCGAGAGCATGAGGTGGGGCGTTTTACTTAATATAGGGCGAGGTGAAAGCCTCGAGACATAGGGCGTAAGCCCAATGAATCTTTAATTTTTTTATTTATGAATTAATAATATAGCATTATAACATAATAAAAATATAAACGATACATTATAAGTCAAGAAAATTAAAAAGAATTAAAGAAACTTATATAAAATAAAATATTTAACATATTTTAGATGTATAAATAATAGAATATTGTTAAAGTTACTATGAATTATAAATTACCTACTACCTCTTTACTTTCAAACAATTAAAATTATAATTTCTTGAAAAATATTATCAAACTACATATTTTACCTTTTTAAAAGTAAATACTCAATAAATTTTATCAACGCTGTAATTTAAAATATAACTACTTCATGAGTAATTATAAAATAATTTTAAATAGTAAAATATAACTTTGAGAGACATAGAACTAAGACTTGAAGATCTATCAAGTAAAGATATAAATTCTGCTTATCTATTTTTAGAAGAAATATTAAAATGATATCCACCTTCAAGATATTTTCAATTAGTAAATATGTAATACTATAGTTTGTTATTTAATTTATTAATAATTTTTATATTCCTATAGATAAAAAGAACTTTAATCATTAATTTGTTAAAGAATTTTGACAGTCAACAATGCAAATTAGTGAATTCAGCATATGACTTGCATAGAAACTGTTGGGCGAGTCCCGAGCGTTGAGCGTTAGCCGTGTTTGGGGCGCACAGTCGAGCGTTTGGGGGCGTAAGCCTCATAGAACTAAGCCCCACATATGAGTCTCAAGGTGTTTTGATAGTGCCCCGCCCCGGGGAAAAGAGCCTTTTAAAACACTGTTATATATTACAAAACTACTAACACATTACGTCTTTATATCCTAGTTTTAATCTAATGAACCAAACATTTATCAATAAAAGTATATCTACTTAATAATTCCGTTATTATTTAATTTGAATATTGTTATTTTCACATTATAATCCCGGTATAATTTGATTGCACACCAAACTACCCTAAAAGTTTTTCAATTTGTTTAAAACCCTATAATCACTGTATGTTTCTGGAATCAACGTAATAATATACTCTCCATTGTGGACAAGTTTCTTTCATCATCCGCTGATGTTTGATTTGATTGAATTTTTTCACTTGCATTTCTTACCACAAGATTGGACATGTCTGATCACATACTACGTCGATGGATTGAACTTTAAAAAAAAAAAAAAAAAAAAAAAAAAAAAAAAAAAAAAAAAANGGGTGGAATCACTTATCGGATTCAGGAATGTATTATTGGGAAAGCATACTCCAAGGGATTTCTTCAAGTGGTGGAATATTTTCTTTTAGATGCTTCACCCTTTTAAGGGTTGCGTCAATATTAAAACCCTAAAACTCACATCTTGTAATTTTAACACATCAATCCTAATCGACATCCTTGAGAAATATTGTGTTGTTGGAGAATTTGAGCCTTCGTGCTTGTTACTGCTACTCATCGTATATTAATCTGAGAATTCATCACGACAAACTCAAGTTATTAGAGATCCATCGAATCATGAAAGTATGGAATTTTTGACTTTTCTTATTCATCCGTCTCATATTCACTGTCCAAATCTTCGCGTCTTTCGGACAAACAGCAACGAGTTGCTGGATCAGTGGGGCACTGGTAGTGTTTGAGACTAAGTTATTTTCTGTTTATTTGATAATATTTATATTATTTTACAAAATTGTGTACTATACAACTCGGCTGAAACTAGTCTATATCTATATCTATATCTATATCTATCTATCTATCTATATCTATATATATATATATATATATATATATATATATATATATATATATATATATATATATATATATATAAGCACGAATATTTTATGCTAAATGTTGAACGACTAAATTATCCCTGAAATATTAATTGACTTTTATGCCCTTAAATATTTATATAGTTTAAAGATATAAATTCTCGAAGAATTAAATTCCTTTCTAATTTAAACTACAGATACGGCATCCCTACAAAGTTGATATTGGGAACAATTCTATTTGGACTTAATGGACTGCTACACTCTGCCACTATACTTGGAGAGGATAGTAGCTCTTTTTTTCCGACAACAATATACATGGTTCATATATTTCATTCTCCAATTTGTATGAGATCTAGATTTTCTTTATAATTTTTTTTTTGTAAATATATGAGATTTTGATTTATTCCATATAAACTAATATTAGCCTATAACCAAAAAATTAAAAAATTTAAAAAGACAGCGAATCATTCTCCTCCGGTATGTTACAACCAAGCCGACCTAGAATTAATAATTTAAAATATCACATATTTCATTAGATATTTATATGCATGTCATTAAGTTTTTATTTTTATAAACTACATCAAACAGAGAATAGAAACGCACAACGTGTAACGTACAAGATTTACGGATATTCATTTTTTTCTTTAAGAAAGACAACGGAAATATCTTGAATTTTTTTTTCCACATAAAGTAATGATTTGATAATCGAAACTATCTTTCTAAAACGCTACTTAATTGACATATATTGAGATAAGATGTAAGAAATGTCAATAATCTAAAGTTGAATGTGAAGTATTTTATTTTCATTAATGTAATTGTCACTAATAAACCGTATGAATATGATGTACTATACGTTCTAAGAAGATGAGACGATAGTGGACAATTGAACTTTTAGATGAAGCTGAAATTTGTAGGAAAAGTTTTACATTGTTGTATTAAGAAATTTGGTCGCAAAGTTGAGGAAAAATAAAAATCATACTTTAAGGACCAAGGGAAAAATAAAATGATGGAAAAAACTATATAAGAATAAAGCGCCAAATTAGTAAATTATTTTTAGGATTTAACTATTCATGTAGGATAAAACTATAATCACCATTAGTATTTAAAGTTTATTATGAATAAGCTAGAGAGATTTACCGGGTTTACTTCGAAGACTAAAACCTTTTTAGATCAAGTTGAACAGTCAAATATTTATTCACTCTAAATATGTACGTACAAAGATGATGAGGAACAAATACATATAATTATGCGATGTACAAATTACAAACTTATATCATGGAGTAAAAAAAAGTGATGGAAGAATAACTTGACAATCAAAAAGGTACAATGATATTGTCTTAATTTCTAAAATTGTAACTTGATTGACATTGACATTGTCTTTCTCAAATCGTCGGTTAAATGGATATATTTTGAGACAAAATCACAACACTATCTAATGTTTAGAGTTAGATAAAACTTTAAATTTGAATATGAGGAAGAAAATTCTTTTAATCTTTCTTTTAATGGTTAGGAGACATAGAGACTAGTTATTATAAAAGCACGAATAATTTATGTTAAATATTGAACGACTAAATATCCTTGATATATTGATCGACTCTTATACCCTTAAATATTTATATAATTTAAGGATGTAATTGTAAATTATTCTGAAATTCTTTTTCAATCTAAACTAAAATTGTAACATCAAAAACTTCACCGTAATACAAAATTTGCGTTGAATTCTTATACCAATCAAGTGTCCTACTTATTGTTGAAGTTTTAAAACCTTACCAATTCCACGTGAATAAGAATACCTCTTACCATTATAAAAAAAAAAGGTTTTGCCGTGCCTTTTGTGCCATAGATAATATTCTCATAAGTGTTAATCACGTCCTTTTTAAACAAACAAAAAATTTAGAACCGGATATTTTTCCATAGAGACTAGTAGCTTATTTGCAATCACTTCCATTCTTTTTTGCCATTTTGATCTCCATGTTGATATGTTCTCTCTATAAGTTAGATTACTCCAAGTCACTCTGGTAACTGATGATAGGCTATAATTACGTGTTTTAGTCGATTATTACACTCTAATTTAATGCACTTTAGTTGAGTTTGCGCTTTAATTGCTAGTGTTTTGCACTAATTGTGTATTTTATGCCTTGTAGGTGTGATTTCGAGCTATGTAGATGTTATGGAATGAATTTATGTTATTTGAAGCTTTGAAGTCTGAGTAAAAGCTCAAGGAATTAAGCCGGGATCGTGTTCGGGGGTCAAAGTTGATAGTTGAGAGCAAACGAAGACTCGATGAG
>MU707770.1:36108-61883 GCA_026770625.1 Nicotiana glauca
TAAGAAATAATAAATCAATTAAAATAGGGATGACTCAACCCCACCTGACCTACCTAACCCAATACTCATATATGTAAATTAAAATAATACTAAAAGTGAATACTAAATCCTTACAATCATAATACTTAATATATATTTTATTTTATTTTCAAGTTTTTTATTCAAATTGATATAATTTTTATTTCAAGTGCTCTTTATTTCTCAAAATCTCATGCATTCCGAACTATGTTTTTTATGCAGGAAGAATTCAGTTTTCGTATTAATTTAACTTGCGTATATATATATATATATATATATATATATATATATATATATATATGCCCGACCGGTTAATTTTATATTTTTTTTCTTAAAATAGGAATGACCCAACCCAGCCTGAGCCAATAGCCATATACGCAAGTTAAATTAATACGAAAACTGAATTCTTCCTGCATAAAAAACATAGTTCGGAATGCATGAGATTTTGAGAAATAAAGAGCACTTGAAATAAAAATTATATCAATTTGAATAAAAAACTTGAAAATAAAATAAAATATATATTAAGTATTATGATTGTAAGGATTTAGTATTCACTTTTAGTATTATTTTAATTTACATATATGAGTATTGGGTTAGGTAGGTCAGGTGGGGTTGAGTCATCCCTATTTTAATTGATTTATTATTTCTTAGACTGAAAGTAAAAAATAAAATCACAGAATAAGAAATCCTACTGAAAAGTTATATTTTTTCGATTACTATTATTTTTGTGTGAGTTAGTAAAAGTTTTATGATTTTTGTGTGATAAAACATAGTTGTATGACTTTGCTGAAGAAAAATTATAGTTATATGATTTTTGTATGAGAAAATAAAGTTATATGCCTTTGATTAAAAAAAGTCATAATTGTATGACCATTTGTGAAATTTACCCTGATTGTTGAGGGTACTTTGACTGATTTACGTAGCTAGTATTTACAGAGCATAACATGCTCCCATACTGTATAGCTAGGCAAAGACTAAAATTGTTGCTGCTATTCTACATGATGCACCTTGAATCAGTATGGAGTTTAAGAAAGAAATATTTTTGAAAATTACAGTCTAAAACAACCTATTCGGTGTCTGGTACCCGCATTGGAGCCGATTATATTTGAATTCGCATCGTGTAAGGCCCAATTAAGGCGCAAGTACTCCCTACCAAGGTTTTTTCCATACTCAGGGCTCGAATCTGAGACCTTTGGTTAAGGGCAGAGGGATTCTATCTGTTATGTCGAGGAAGAGGCCAACCCGAAAATAAAGAAGATAAAGAACATAAAATTTTAACGTGCAAAACCCTTCAAATTGAAGGTAAAATCACGAGATCACAAAGATCCAAAAAGCTCCTCTATAACAATAAGAGAGTTACAAAATTTTTCCAAATTAGCTACACAACAAGTACCAAATACTGAGCAACAATAGCAACAAGAGCAACAACTAATCAATTGAAGAAATAGAGAATCCACAAAAGTGAAGCTATTGTTCGAGGTTCAAAATCAGATGCTACGGGCCTCCAAATCTGATCTCCACTATTCAAATCAAATACCAACATGTTACGAACACTTAGATGAAATTTCAGCCCGATCCAACAATTAACGAATCGGAAACGTGATTTGAAGTTGGCTGGCCAGAATAAAAATCTGCAGCAAAATAAATACTTTTCTTCTCTCTTCTCTCTTGATGAAAGCTCTCTCAAAAATAACTCTTATGTGCTTAAGTCTTTCAAAGACTTGTATCAATGAGCATGAAATGATTCTCCAAGGTTGTCCTATTTATAGATCATGAGTGGTGCTTTCCCTTAAAGCCAAAACCAACTATAAAAACTGAATCAAATTCCGAATAGGAATGGAAATCAAAAGAGAATTAGATTAGGACATTGGGCCTTTGGCTGGACAATATGGGCTTGTGCCCAACAAACTCCCCCTCCATCCAAGGGGCCAAATGTGTCTTCAAGTAGAGGAACTATTGACAGGCTTCATGCCTGCCAATTTTCTACAAAATGCTTATCTGCAAGCTTGACTACAAAGTCCTTAGGTCGATCCATATAAGTCTCCTCAATTAAATCACCATGAAGAAAAACCATCTTGACATCCATCTACTCAACTTCTATATCTAGACTAGCGGCTAAACCTAGAACCACACGAATAGAAGACATTTTCACAACAGGGGAGAAAATTTCATAAAAGTCAACTCCCTTCTTCTGGCCAAAAACTTTAACAACTAACTTCACCTTGTATCTAGGTGCATAGGTATGGTTATCTTTCTTTATTATGAATATCTTTTTGTTAGATAACTCTCTCTTACCTTTCGGCAATTTCACTAACTCATATATTCCATTCTTATGGAGTGAGTTCATCTCTTCTTCCATGGCTTCAATCCACTGATATTTGTGAGTATCTTACATGGCTTAATCATAATTCTCAGATTCTCCCATGTCAGTCAAAAGTACATACTCATTATGAGGATATCGCATGATTTTTGCTTCTCCTTTGTAGATCTTCTAAGAGAGGGTTCAGGAGCAGGAATTGGTTGTTGATCAACCACAACTTCATCAACTGAAGCATCCATAATATCTATACCATTATGTCATTTTGGTCTTGATCACTATCTCCATCATTGTCTTGAGTTCCTTCATGTGTAATAGGTGCCTTAGCATTAGAAACTGGATCACTATCAACTAAGCTCTCATTATTCTGAGAATCTACCTTTTCAGCTTTGTCAATATCTTCATTAGTTTGGTCTTCAAAGAATATTGCATCACGACTTCTAATAAGTTTATTTTCAACTAGATCATAAAAACGATACCCAAACTCATCTTGACCATAACCGATAAAGATGCACTGCTTAGTTTTGACATCCAGTTTCTATCTCTCATCTTGAGGAACATGCATACAATCTTTACACCCAAAAACTCATAAGTGATCGTTAGAAACATCTTCGGAAAACCAAACTCTGTCTGGGACATCACCATCCAAAGCAACACCAGGAGACAAATTGATAACATAGGCAACAGTGTTAAGTGCTTCCGCCCAAAATGTATTTGGAAGTTTAGCTTCTGAAAGCAAGCATCTAACTCTCCCAACTAGAGTTCTATTTATCCTCTCTGCCAAACCATTCAATTGAGGCGTCTTGGGCGGAGTTTTCTGATGACAAATTCCTTGTTCCTTGCAATAGTTATCAAAGGGGCCAAAATATTTGTGACGACCCAAAGGGTCATCATCTATTTTCTCTCTCTTTCCGTGCTTCCGAAGCCTTGAAACCCTCATTTTTAGTTACCTCAATTTGCGTGCGCAGTCTGGGCGAGTAGTCGGAAAGCTTGTATGTGAAATTTTGTGAATAATACTAAAATTTGGTATTAAAATGAGTAAAGTTGACTTTGGTCAATATTTTAGGTAAATAGACTCGGACCCGTAATTTGACGGTCCCGGAGGGTCTGTGGAAAAATATGGGACACGGACGTATGCCCGAAATCAAAATCCGAGGTCCTGAGCCCGAGAAATAAATTTTTAAAAGAAATTATTTTTCTGAAATTGTTAAGGGAATTTGAAATGAAATTTTGATTAGAACGTGTTGTATCGGGGTCGTATTTTGGTTCCGGTACCTGGTACAAGTCTTATATATGGTTTAAGGACTTTTTGTGAAGTTTGGCTGAAAACGGACGTCGTTTGACATGTTTCGGACTTAAAAATGGAAATTTGATGTTTTACGAAAACTTAGAAGAAATTATGAATTTTGAGCTTAATTCGATATTTATGATGTTATTTTGGCGATTTGGTCGCACGGATAAGTCCATAGGATGTCATTTAGGTTGTGTGCATATTCGGGTTGGAGCCCCGAGGGCTCGGGCAAGTTTTGGATAGGTGTCGGATAGCATTTCTCATTTTTGGAAAAATCTGGTATTTTTGCTTCTGTGATCTTCGCATTTGAGAAGATGAGCCTCGCAATTGCGAGCTCGCAAATGCGAGCATTGAGTCGCAAAAGCGAAGCCTGGGGTCTGGGCATAGGGTCGCAAATGCGACCCATTTGCTCGCAAATGCGATCTTTTGGTTCGCAAATGCGATCTTTTGGTTCGCAAATGCGAAAACTGGCAGTCTAGTAATGGTTCACAAATTGCGAACCCTTTTTCGCATTTCCCACATTTGTTCGGGGTTCGCAATTGCAAACCCCAGTTCGCAATTGCTACATCATAGGCTCAACAATTCCATACTTAGTCGAATTTTAAGTCATTTTTCATCCCACTTTCAAAATACAACTCATTGGGCAATTTTTCAAGTACAAGTTTCATTCCAAATCAATTGTAAGTTAATTTTTACTCAATTCCTTCAATCATTAACATCATTTAACATATTTTCTACTTAAAATCAATAATTTTCATGGGTGAAATTGGGGGTTTTGGGTAGAACCTAGGTTTTCTAAAAATTGGGGATTTGGACCTCAATTTGAGGTCCGATTTCAAAACAAATTGTATATTTGGGTTCGTGGGGGAATGGGTAACCGGGTTTTGGTCCGAACCTCAGGTTTTGACCACGTGGGCCCGGAGGCAATTTTAGAATTTTGGGAAAAACTTGGGAAAATTCAATTTTTTTTTGCATTCAAATTGATTCATTTAGTGTTTATTAAAGTAATTGAGCAATTTTGTGACTAGATTCGAGCGGATTGGAGGTGGAATCGCGGGGTAAAGCAATAATTGAGGTTTGAGTGGAATTCAAGGCATCGAGGTAAGTGTTTGGTTTAACCCTAACTTGAGAAAATAGGAGTTGAGTCTTATTTGCTACTTGCTAATGATCGAGTACGATGTATAGGCATGATGACGAGTATCTATACATTGGTGTCTAGCATGACCGTGAGTCTTAAATTGCTAAGTTGTGGTATTCTTAAATAATGCTTATGAGGACTTGGTTGAAGATCTTTCGAACCGATCAAGTAATTGTCATGACTGAGCATTGGTATTTATTGTGTTAAGTAGAAATTGAATGAGTTTTGTTATAGCTGGATCTCCCTTGCCAGGATATTTGATTTGATATTTTGTTCCCTTACCAGGAAACTTACTATATTGTCTTGATCCTTTGCTGGTAAGTTTATTATATTACCTTACTCCCTTGTCAGGATTTCTCTGTGATATTGTGTTGTAATGAAATGGGAGTGGGTGGTACGCCTACCACAATATATGATGAAATAGGAGCGGGTGGTACGCCTACCACAAGTTATGGAATGAAATGGGAGCAGGTGGTACGCCTACCACAAGACATGATGAAATGGGAGTGGGTGGTACGCCTACCACAAGTTATGATAAAATAGGGGAGGGTGGTACGCCTACCAAAAAATATGAGGAAAATGGGATCGGTTTGCATGCCTGCAGCAAGAGGAAACTGAAATAAGTGAAAGTGATTTGTTTTCCCTTATTCCGTGTCAGAAGTAATTAGATGTAGTTTCCTTTATTGTTTGATATTCTATTTTTATCTGCTATCCCCATAAGCATGTTCCCCCTCCCAGCTTTAATTGTTTACTTTCCGCTATTTTTCCGTCGCGCTTGTATATATATCTGCACAAGTTTATCTGGAGTCTAGTTCTAGCCTCGTCACTACCTCGCAGGGGTTAGGCCAGACACTTACCCAGCACACAGGGTCGGTTTTGCTGATGCTACACTTCTGTGCTCTTTTGCACAGATCATGGTGTTGGAGCAGCTTTTGGACAGCAGCAGTAGATTGGGAGTAGACTTTCAGTCCAGAGACACCGAGGTAGCCTTGCTGACATTCGCGGGCCCGGAGTCTCCTCTATCTTTATTTCAGTTTGTTATCCTTTATACCGAAACAAACAGATTATGACTTCTTTCAGTCAATTGTATTTAGTAAATCTTAGAAGTTCGTGAGTGTTGCAAAACCAATCTTGGGTAGAGTTTTGTATTGGAACTTCCTCATTTCTTTCAGTTATTTACATTTGAGACTTCCGCTTATATTATTACATGCTTCGTTTTATAAAATTGTTGATGTTTGCTAAAAGAGGTAATAAATAATTGGCTTTCCTAGCTCCTAATAGTAGGCACCATCACGACTCCCGAAGGTAGGAAATCCGGGTCGTGACAAGTTGTTATCAGAGCACTAGGCTACATAGGTCTCGCAAATCACGGAAAAACTTAGTAGAGTCTGAGGGATCGGTACGGAGACGTCTGTATTTATCCCCCAATGGCTACAGAGTTAGGAAAAGTTTCACATTTGTTCTTTCTTGTCGTGCGGTTCTATTTCCCAATACTAATTGAATTTCTATTATGTTCTTTCGCAGATGGCTAGAACACGCGCTTCCTCATCTTCTGATCAGCAGTCCAAGCCCCAGGCAGCTCTTGCTAGGGGCAGAGGACGAGGCCGTGCTAGAGGCTGAGGTAGGGGAAGAGCTCAGACTCGAGCAGCAGCAGCACCGGTGGCGGAGCCTTAGGTTGACATTGATGAGGAGGTTTCGGCCCCAGCTGCAGTACTTCTGGTGGGCCCGGCTCAGGTCCTAGAGGGGTTTATTGCTACCCCAGTTCTTCAAGATGCTTTGGTCCGGTTGGTGGGCCTCATGGAGAGTGACACCCGAGCAGGATTGCTTTCTGTTGCACCAGCCACTTCTTAGGCTGGAGGAGGAGCCCAAACTCCTACTACACGTACTCCGGAGCAGGTAGTTCCCCAGGGTCAGGTTCCAGTGGTTCAACCAGCTATACAGTTCAGCCGGGGGTAGTTGCTCAGACCGGCGATGGCGCGGCTATGTCCGCAGATGCTTAGTGGAGGCTGTACAGGTTCACCAAGCTCTTCACTACTACCTTCAGCGGTGCTTCTTCTGAGGACCCCCAGGATTTCTGATATAGCTGCCACGAGGTTCTTCGGAACATGGGCATTGTTGAGTCCAATGGAGTTGATTTTGCTCCGTTTCGCCTATCTGGATCCGCCAAGACTTGGTGGAGAGATTTTTGTTTAGCTAGACCAGCAGGGTCGTCGTCTTTGACTTGGGATTTCAGAGTTGTTCCTGGAGAAGTTTCTCCCCGTTACTCAGAGGGATGCTTATCGGAGGCAGTTTGAGAGCCTCCAGCAGAGTTCTATGACGGTCACTCAGTATGAGACCAGTTTTATCAATCTAGCTCGCCATGCTCACGTCATACTCCCCACTGGGAGGGAGAGGGTGAGGAGATTTATTGATGGTTTGATCCAGCCTATTCGTTTTCAGATGGCCAGAGAGGCGGGGAGTGGTATTACTTTTCAGGAGGTTGCCAATGTGGCCCAGAAAATCGAGATGGTATTGCCACAGGGGGGTGGTCATAGAGCAGAGAAGAGACCCCATCAGTCAGGCCGATTCAACGGTGCCTCATCTGGAGGCAGGGATTCTTATGATAGGGGTTAGCCTTCTAGGCCCTTCCAGTCAGCCCTCCAGGTTTCTTAGGGTGCCCCAGGTGATCGTGGTTTTCGTGGGCATCATTCTGATCAGCAGCTATCCGGTGCACCGTTAGCTCCCATCAGTGCGCCGCCAATTCAAAGTTTCCAGGGCCATCCACCGAGGTATTGTTTCACTTGTGGCGACACGAGGCACATTGCTAGGTATTGCCCTCGAGGTTCGAGCAGTTCTCAGCAACAAGGTCCCCGTCCTATGATTCAGGCACCAGATGTTCCATAGGCCGCCCAGCCGGCTAGAGGCAGGGGTAGAGGTACTAGAGGTGGAGGCAGAGGTCATAGAGGTGGAGCTCAGACCACCAGGGGCGGAGGTCTGCTAGCAGCAGATCGACCTAGGGACACAGCTCAGGGTAGTGGGGTCCAGCCCCGTTTTTATGCTCTTCAGGCTAGGCTAGAGGTAGAGGCCTCATACGCGGTGATTACAGGTACGGTTCTAGTTTGTGATCGAGATGCTTCGGTACTATTTGATCTAGGATCTACGTATTCATATGTTTTATCTTATTTCGCACCATGCTTGGTCATGCCTAGTGATGCTTTGGGTGTTCCTGTATATGTGTCTACACCGGTGGGTGACTCTATATTGGTCGACTGAGTCTATCGTTCGTGCGTTGTAGTGATTGGGGGTCTTGAGATCCGTGTAGACCTGTTGCTCTTAGATATGGTTGACTTCGATATCATATTGGGTATGGATTGTCTATAACCCTATCACGCTATCTTGGACTGCCATGCCAAGACTGTGACCTTAGCATTGCCCGATATGCCTCGTTTAGAGTGGAGGGGCACTCCAGTTTAATCTACTCGCAGGGTTATTTCGTACGTGAAGGCTCGATGTATGGTCGAGAATGGGTGTCTGGCCTATTTGGCCTATGTTCGTGATTCCAGTGCTGAGGTTTCTCCTATAGATTCTGTGCCTATTGTTCGGGAGTTTCCAGATGTTTTCCCCTCAAACCTGCCGGGTATGCCACCTGACAGGGACATTGATTTCTGTATTGATTTGGCGCCGGGCACCAGCACATTTTTATCCCGCCATATCATATGGCCCCGCTGGAGCTGAAGGAGTTAAAAGAACCAGTTGCAGGATTTTCTAGAGAAGGGTTTTGTCAAACCTAGTGTTTCTCCTTGGGGCGCGCCAATGTTATTTGTCAAGAAGAAGGACGGATTGATGAGGATGTGCATAGATTTCCGGCAGTTGAACAAGGTAACGATTAAGAATAAGTATCCACTACCGAGGATTGATGATTTGTTCGACCAGCTTCAGGGTGACAGAGTATTCTCCAAGATTGATTTGAGATCTGGCTACCATCAGTTGAGGATTAGGCATCTGATGTCCCTAAGATATCTTTCTGTACTCGGTATGGGCATTATGAGTTTTCTCATGTCATTTGGGTTGACCAATGCCCCAACAGCATTCATGGAGTTGATGAACCGAGTGTTCAGGACATATTTGGATATGTTCCTGATAGTCTTTATTGATGATATTTTGGTGTGCTCCCGCAACCAGGAGGAGCACGAGCAGCACCTTAGAGTGGTTCTTCAGACTCTGAGGGATAGTCAGCTATATGCCAAGTTCTCCAAGTGTGAGTTATGGCTAAATTTAGTAGCATTTTTGGGTCATGTTGTATCAGCAGAGGGTATTCAGGTAGACCCGAAGAAGATTGAGGCAGTCAACAACTGGCCTAGACCAGCATCAACTATGGAGATTCGGAGTTTCTTGGGGTTGGCAGGCTACTATCGACGGTTTGTGGAGGAATTCTTATCTATTGCGGCCCCGATGACCATATTGACCCAGAAGGGTGCTCAGTTCAGAAGGTCGGATGAGTGTGAGGCAAGCTTTTAGAAGCTCAAGACAGCTCTAACTACAACACTGGTGTTGGTTTTGCCCACAAGATCAGGGTCCTATACAGTCTATTGTGATGCTTCCCGTATTGGGCTTGGTGCAGTGTTGATGCAGGGTGGCAAGGTCATTGCCTATGCTTCGAGACAGTTAAAGATTCATGAGAAGAACTATCCAGTGCATGATTTAGAGTTGGCGGCTATTGTACACGCCTTGAAGATTTGGAGGTACTATTTGTATGGCGTGGCATGTGAGGTGTTCACTGACTACAAGAGTCTTCAGTACTTGTTCAAGCAAAAGGAATTGAATTTGAGGCAGCGGAGGGTGGTTGGAGTTGTTAAAGGATTACAATGTCACCATTTTGTATCATTTGGGGAAGGCCAATGTGGTGGCCGACGCTTTGAGCAGGAAGTCAGCCAGTATGGGCAGTCTTGCTTATATTCCAGTCAGTCAGAGGCCGCTTGCTTTGGATGTTCAGGCCTTAGCCAATCAGTTCGTGAGACTGGATGTTTCTGAGCGCAGTCGTGTGTTGGCTTTCACGGTCGCTCTTCTTCATTATTGGAGCGTATCCGTGATCGTTAGTTTGATGACCCCCATTTGTGTATCCTTAGAGACACGATACAGCGTGGAGGTACCCAGCAGGTTACCTTAGATGCGGACGGAGTCTTAAGATTGCAGGGGAGAGTTTGTGTGCCCAATATGGATGGGCTTTGAGATTTGATTTTAGAGGAGGCCCACAGTTCCCGGTACACCATTCATCTGGGCGCCGTAAATATGTATCAGGACTTGCAGCAGAATTATTAGTGGCGTAGTATGAAGAAGAATATTTTTGCATATGTGGCTCGTTGTTTGAACTGTCAGCAGGTTAAGTATGAGCATCAGAGGCCTGGTGGTTTGTTTCAGAGGATTGAGCTTCCCGAGTGGAAGTGGGGGAGAATCAAGATCATGCAGGACAGGCTTCGTTCGGCTCAGTCGCGGTAAAAGAGTTATACAGATCGTAAGGCTCGAGATGTAGCTTTCATGGTTTGTGAGCAGGTATTGCTCCGAGTGTCGCCTATGAAGGGCGTGATGAGATTTGGGAAGAAGGGCAAGCTTAGCCCTAGGTTCATTGGGCCATTTAAGATCCTTGATCGAGTGGGAGAAATGGCTTACAGACTTGCATTGCCGCCTAGCTTATCAGTTGTGCATCCAGTTTTTCATGTATCCATGCTTCGGAGGTATCACGGCGATCCAACCCACGTGTTAGATTTCAGCACTGTCCAGTTGGACAAGTATTTATCTTATGAGGAGGAGCCGGTAGCTATTCTAGACCGGCAGGTTCGTCAGTTGAGATCCAAGAGTTTTCCCTTTGTTCATGTTCAATGGAGAGGTCAGCCCCCTGAGGCATCGACCTGGGAGTCCGAGTCTGATATGCGGAGCCGTTATCCTCATCTATTTCCCGACTCAAATACTTCTTTATTTTGTCCGTTCGAGGACAAACGGTTGTTTTAGAGGTGGAGAATGTGACGACCCAAAGGGTCATCACCTATTTTCTCTCTCTTTCCATGCTTCCGAGGCCTTGAAAACCTTATTTTTTAGTTGCATCGATTTGTGTACGCAGTCCGGGCGAGTAGCCGGAAAGCTTGTATGTGAAATTTTGTGAAAATGCTAAAATTTTGTACTAAAATGAATAAAGTTGAATTTGGTCAAAATTTTGGGTAAACGGACCCGGACCCATGATTTGACGGTCCCGGAGGGTCCGGAGAAAAATATGGGACTCGGGCGTATGCCCGGAATCGAAATCCGAGGTCCCTATCCCGAGAAATGAATTTTAAAAAGAAATTGTTTTTCTGAAATTGTTAAGGGAATTTGAAATAAAAATTTGATTAGAACGTGTTGTATCGGCGCCGTATTTTGGTTCCGGTGCCCAGTACAATTCTTATATATGGTTTAAGTGCTTTCTGTGAAGTTTGGCTGAAAACGGACGTCTTTTGACGTGTTTCGGACTTAAAAATGGAAATTTGATGTTTTATGAAAACTTAGAAGAAATTATGAATTTTTGAGGTTAATTCGATGTTTATGATGTTATTTTGGCGATTTGATCGCACGGATAAGTCTGTAGGAGGTCATTGAGGTTGTGTGCATATTCGGTTTGGAGCCCCGAGGGCTCGGGTGAGTTTTGGATAGGTGTCGGATTGCATTTCTCATTTTCGGAAAAATCTTGTATTTTTGCTTCTGTGATCTTCGCATTTGCGAAGATGAGCCTCGCAATTGCGAGCTCGCAAATGCGAGATTTGAGTCGCAAAAGCGAAGCCTGGGGTCTGGGCATAGGGTCGCAAATGCGAAAGGGAACTGATCGCAAATGCGATCTTTTGGTTCGCAAATGCGAAAACTGGCAGTCTAGTAAGGGTTCGCAAATGCGAACCCTATTTCGCATTTCCCACATTTGGTCGGGGGGTTCGCAATTGCGACATCAGAGGCTTAGCAATTCCATACTTAATCGAATTTTAAGTCATTTTTCACCCCACTTTCAAAATACCACTCCTTGGGCGATTTTTCAAGAACAGGTTTCATTCTAAATCAATTGTAAGTCGATTTTTACTCAATTCCTTCAATCATTAACATCATTTAACATGTTTTCCACTTAAAATCAATGATTTTCATGGGTGAAATTGGGGGTTTTGGGTAGAACCTAGGTTTTCTAAAAATTGGGGATTTGGACCTCAATTTGAGGTCCGATTTCAAAACAAATTGTATATTTGGGTTCGTGGGGGAATGGGTAATCGGGTTTTGGTCCGAAACTCGGGTTTTGACCACGTGGGCCCGGAGGCAATTTTGGAATTTTGGAAAAAACTTGGGAAAATTCATTTTTTTTGCATTCAAATTGATTCATTTAGTGTTTATTAAAGTAATTGAGCAATTTTGTGACTAGATTCAAGCGGATTGGAGGTGGAATCGCGGGGCTAAGCGATAGTTGAGGTTTGAGTGGAATTAAAGGCTTTGAGGTAAGTGTTTGGTTTAACCCTAGCTTGAGGGAATATGAGTTGAGTCTTGTTTTCTACTTGCTAATTGATCGAGTACAATGTAGAGGCATGTGACGAGTATCTATACATTGGTGTCTAGCATGACCGTAAGTCTTAAATTGCTAAGTTGTTGTATTCTTAAATGATGCTTATGAAGGCTTGGTTGAAGATCTTTAAAATCAAGCAAGTAATTGTTACGACTGAGAATTTGTATTATTTGTGTTTGTAGGAATTGAATAAGATTGGTTATAGCTGGAATCTCCCTTGTCGGGATAGTTGAGTTGATATTTTGTTCCCTTGTTGGGAAACTTAATATGTTGTCTTGATCCTTTGACGGGAAGTTTATTATATTGCCTTACTCCCTTGTCGGAACTTCTCTATGATATTGTGTTGTAATGAAAATAGGAGTGGGTGGCACGCCTACCACATGATATATTAAAACTGGAGCGGTGGTACGCCTACCACATGATATATTGAAAAGGGAGCGAGTGGTACGCCTACTATATAAGATATATTGAAATGGGAGCGAGTGGTACGCCTACCACATATGAGACATTGAAATGGGAGCGGGTGGTATGCCTACCACGAGATATTGAGAAATGGCATCGGGTTGCACGGCTGCAACGAGATGAGTTAAATATGAAAGTTGCCTTGTCTATTCATTATTGTTAGAAATTTAAACTGTAGATGTACGTACCATTATTCCTGATATTTGTTTCTAACTGTTACCCCTGCAGCGTGCTCCCCTCCCCAGTTAAATTGTTACGTTCTTGCTATTTTTTGTTGTATTCGTATATATATATCTGCACAGGTTTATGTGATATCCAGTCTAGTCTTGTCACTACTTCGCCGGGGTTAGGCTAGGCACTTACCAGCACATGGGGTCGGTTGTGCTGATGCTACACTTCTGTGCTCTTTTGCACAGATCACGGTGTTGGAGCAGCTCTTGGACAGCAACGGTAGATTTGGGGTAGACCTTCAGTCCGGAGATACCGAGGTAGCCTTGCTGACGTCCGCGGGCCCGGAGTCTCCTCTATCTTTATTTCAATTTGTTATCCTTGTACCAAAACAAACAGATTATGACTTCTTTCAGTCTATTGTATTTAGTAAATCTTAGAAGTTCATGAGGGTTGCGAAACCAATCTTGGGTAGAGTTTTGTATTGGAACTTCCGCATTTCTTTCAGTTATTTACATTTGAGATTCCGCTTATATTATTACATTCTTCGTTTTATAAAATTGTTGATGTATGCTAAAAGAGGTAATAAATAATTGGCTTGCCTAGCTCCTAATAGTATGCGCCATCACGACTCCCAAAGGTGGAAAATCCGGGTCGTGACAATATTCACTACCATTGTCAGTGCGAATACATTTTAATTTCTTCCCCGTCTGTCTCTCAATTAAGGCTTGAAACTCCTTAAACACACTAAGTACTTGATCTTTAGATTTCAAAGGATACACCCAGAGCTTACGAGAATGATCATCAATAAAGGTCACAAAGTAAAGTGCACCACCTTTTGACTTTACTTTAAAAGGACCACACAAATCAAAATGTACTAGCTCCAATAAATCGGGTATTTTTTTAGGGAGGATAGCTATGAAAGGAAACTCTTTTGTGTTTGCGAGCTAAACAATGGATACACCTTTTCAACTTTGCTTGTTTCACTCCAAATAGCAAACTTTTCTTAGCCAAACACGTAATCTCCCTCTCGCTCATATGACTTAGTCTTCGGTGCCACAATTTTGATAAAGTATCACTTTCCACCAGATTTATGGAGTCATTATATGTCACATATAATTGACCAGAATTGACTCGTCGAGCCACTACTAACGAGCCCTTAATGAGCCTCCTTTGGCGATTAAAGAGGGCATTATGGTAACCTTCATCATCTACTCTTCCCGCGGAGATCAAATTGAAAGGAAAGTCTGGAGCATGCTTGACATCTTGAAGAATTAACGTTTAACCATTATTAGTTTTAAAACAAACTATGCCAATACCAAACACCTTAACTTCACTGGCATTTCCCATCTTTAACACTTCAAAATCAACAGGAGTATAAGATGAGAAAAAGTCTTTTCTTGGTGTGACATGTGAGGTAGCTGCAGAATCTACTATCCAGCTCGTTTCATGAGATACCAAATTGATGACATTTTCATCATAAGCAAAAAGAATGTCATCTAAAAATAGCAGCAACATTGTTCTCGTTATTTTCAACTTTCTTTCCTTCTCTAATGTCTTGATTCATGCGGCAAAACCTTTTGATGTGTCCTTTCTTGCCACAGTGGTTGCATGTAATATTATAGTATTTGGACCTTGACTTACTTCTACTTTTACCTTTATTCCTTGAGCCTCTTGTTCTATCTCTCCCTCGGTCTTCTGTAACCAAGATATCTACTTGTGAGGATGAACCCTGAGATTTTCTCCTTACTTCCTCGTTCAACACACCACACATGGAATATTCCATGGTAACCTTACCTCCAGGAGCTGAGTTTGTCAAAGAAACATGAAGAGTTTCCCAAGAGTTTGGTAGAGTATTAAGAAGCCAAAGTCCTTGAATCTAATCATCAACAGTAACTCCCATTCCAGGTAACTAATCAAGGACGCCCTAAAAATCATTTATGTGGTCAAGTATAGGGCTGCACTCACGACCATAACCTCGAACCCGGTCGTGATGGCGCCTCTCGTGAAGACAAGTCAAGCCATTTTAACCAAATTCATCTTTTAAAACAGTTAACCAACACAAAATAGCCTAAATATGATTTAATAACACTAAAAATCGGAAACATAAATAATAATGCGAAAAATCCAACCCGACACAGCCCTAACCGGGGTGTCACAAGTCAAGAGAATCTACGAGTCACAGTATAGTCTAATAGAAGTCATAAACTACTACAAATGTTTGTATGGAACAGAAATGATATAGGAGTAGAGACACGAGTCTGCGGACGCCAACAACTTCCTCCTAATCTCCTAAAAGGCCCACCTAGAACTGGAGGAAATCAACACTCCGGAGCGGAACCAACTATGCCTGAATATGCACACAGGGTGCAGGGAGTAAAGTGAGTACTCCAACACAGTGAGTAACGATTATAAATAATGATTGAAAATAAGAAAACACGTAAAGCATATGGCAGTTTATAATGAAATAGTAAAATCAATTAACCTCAGTAAAACCAGTAAAAATCAAGGAAATGCTCTTTAAACCAGTAAAACAGGTGATTGACAGTTAATTATAAAGAAGTAAACAAACAGGAATTTGCCCCTTGGGCACAGTAACACCACATCAGCCCCGAGGGCAGCATCTCACAACAGTAATAGCCCCTCGGGCTCCAACTCACATCACAATGGGTACCCGCGCTCACTGGGGGTATGCAGACTCCTGGAGGGGCCCCTTACGACCCAAGCGCGAAACAAGCTATCTCGTGGCATCAAATCTAGGCCCCCAACCTCATATCAATCAAGCTACCTCGTGGCGCACATATATCAGGCTCTCTGCCTCCAATCAGTACCAGTATCTCCTCACAATATAGGCCATCGGCCTTACTCAGTCAAAAATCATCACAAGCCCATCGAGCAATAATAAAACAGTGTTTCTCAGCCCAAACATCATTTAAAATATCATTTGAATCTCAAAATTGTGTAAAAATGACTGAGTAGTAAAATAGCAGAAATTATCATGACTGAGTTCAAATAGTAAGTTGAAATAGTGAGGAAATATCAAATAAAAGCCCCGAAGGGTCCAAATAGGTGGACGAAGCCCAAATATGGCATTCAGCCCAATAAACGATGATAACAAATAGTTTTCAATTAAATACGTGGTAAAATCATCAATCGGGATGGACCAAGTCCAAATCCCTAATAGTGCACGACCCCACGATTGTCATCGAGCGTGTGTCACACCTTAATATATTACTACGATGCACAATCCGGGATTTCAAACCCTCAAAACATCATTTAACATCATTACTCACCTCGAACCGGCTAAATCCCTAGCTCGCGACACCTTTTCCCTTCGAATTGACCTCCACGTGCGTCAAATCTATCCAAAATTAGGCGAGAACATCACAATATGCTAAGGGAACAAAACCCAAGCGAAAAGAATAAACAAATACCAAAAATCCCGAAATTAGCAAAACCCGAGCCCCGGGCCCACTTCTCGAAACTCAAAATTTTTTACATTACTAGATTCCTCGTCTTCTCACGAATTCATACATACTAAGAACACAAAAATTGGAGTCCAAATCACCACTCAAATCCCCATTTAGAAGCCTCTTAAACTAAGCCCTAATCCTCAAATTTAGCCTTTAAATTCCTTTAGTTACATCCCTAAATCCATGGAAATGTACCATAAAATTGTGTTTTAGGTCCAAAATCCCTTACCTTAACGAAGTCTCTTGATTTCCCTCTTCAGAATCGCCCCAAAAGCTCCAAGGTCGAAGGCAAGAATGGTGAAATAACCCAAAATCGTGAAATGAAATAAAATATAAGGTCTACCCAGGACATTTCGCATCTGCGGTCAAAAATCCGCTTTTGCGGTACCACATTTGCAGTCAAAGCTCCGCTTCTACAGAAATTCATTTAACGGTCATATACCGCATCTGCGGTCAACTAGTGGCATCTGCGACTCCGCAGGTGCGGTCCCCATACCGCATATGCGATTCCTGACTCCAACTCCTAAAACCGCATCTGTGCCTTCCGTTCCGCACGTGCGACACCGCACCTGCGGTCCCCAAATCGCAAGTGCAAAAACACCAGAAGCAGCAATATCAGCTACTGCAACAAATCTCCAATCTCTCTCTTAGCCACTCAAAATAATCCCGAGGCCCCCGGGACCTCAACCAAAAGCACAAACATAGCCCAATGCCTTATTCAAACTTGTTCCAGTCATCAAAACACCTCAAACAACATCAAATCTACCAAATCACATCGAATTCAAGCCTAAGTTTCTAAATTCTTCCGAAATACACTTTTGATCAAACACCCAACCAAACCACCTCCGAATGACCTGAAATTTTACACACACATCCCAAATGACATAACAAATCTACCGCAACTCTCAGAATTTCATTCTGACCCCGATATCAAAATCTCGCGTATCAATCGGAAGTCGCCAAAGTATCAACTTGGCCAATTCAAGCCTAATTATTCTCCGGACCTCCAAAACCCATTTTGATCGCAATCCTAAGTCACAAATCACCTCTCGAAGCTTACCGAACCATTGAAACTCACATCCGATCCCTCTAACACATAAGTCAACATCCTATTGACTTTTCAAACTTAAGCCTTCTTAAAAGAGACTAAGTGTCTCGACCTTACCAAAACCAAGTTTGGATCCAATCCAACCGTCCTGATACCTCGAAACAGAGATGAACAAAGCAAATAGGAGACGAAATGGGGGAAACGGGCTGGCAACTCATGAGACGACTGGCTGGGTCATCACATCCTCCCCAACTAAAACAAACTTCGTCCTTGAATGAGTCAAGAAAGATACTTGTAGCCTCAAATAAATGAGCATTTCTGCTCTGCATCTCCCGTTCGGTCTCTCAGGTGGCCTTCTCCACGGGGCGACCTCTCCATTGCACCTTTACTAAAGCTATATCCTTTGATCTCAATTTCCAAATTTGATGCTCCAAAATAATTGCTGGCTCCACATCGTAAGTCAAATCACCCTCCAACGGAACCGTGCTAAAATCTAGGACATGGGACGGATCTCCAATATAATTCCGGAGCATAGAAACATGGAAAACCGAATGCACACTCGACAAGCTGGGTGGCAAAGCAAGCTCATAATCCATCTCCCCAATCCTCTGAAGTACCTCAAAAGGCCCAATAAACCGTGGACTCAACTTCCCTTTCTTTTCGAATCTCATAACACCCTTTGTGGGCGAAACCTTCAATAGGACCTTCTCACCAACCATGCAAGACACATCTCGAACCTTCCTGTCAGCATAACTATTTTGCCTCGAATGCACTGCACGAAGTCTCTCCTGAATTACCTTCACCTTATCCAAAGCATCCTTAACCAAATTTGTCCCCAATAGCCTAGCCTCGCCGGGATCGAACCAACCAACTGTAGATCTACACCGCCAGTCATGACCTAAACTGGAAGGCCATGACTAGCACCTGGCCATACTTGCTGAGCAGCAACGTACATTTTATCTAACCTTCTTTATTATCTTTTAGGGCTGACGAGATCAGTATAAATAGTAGACATGGATCACGGACAACCAATAATAAAATATGATGGCATGAACATACATAACATGGGATGACCAGACAATCAAGAAACTTTATATAAGGTACGAGCTACCATGCTGTGATGAAAGACTATACAAAATAAATTCAGCCAACAAGGCATACCAAACTATATATGAGTGGAAACCTGTGTATGAGCCTCTAAAAGAACATAAGTGTTGCAACATAGCCGGAAAAGGGTCCCGACATACCCAAAATATCTATAATAAAAATGCATACCAAGACCACGACAAGTCCGGAGAAGGGATCTTACCAATCACCGCTGAACTGGACAGTCTACTGTGGGGGAGGAGCTGCACCTGCCTGTCTATCAGGACCTGCAGCACGACATGTAGCATCCAAAAATAAAAGGATGTCAGTACGAGTAATGTACTGAGCATGTAAGGTAGGGAACCATAAGTACGAACAGTAATGTAAGCAGGGATAGAGAATATACAACTTGTAACATTTGCGTACCTCTGAGGGCTACTGACATGAAATGCATGATACATATGTATGTATATATATATATATATACAAACTTTTAAAATATACGCCTCTGTGGGCATCATCATCATTATCATATCATACCCAATTGTAATAGGCTCGGTAAAAATGTACCCGGCCATCATAAGGCTTGTTAGAATCGTACTCAGCCACGTGGAGCTCAGTAAAACCCAACTGACCAGTGGTTGCACAATAGGTGCCATACCTAGCCGACTATAGTACGGCTTGGTAGAGTAAAATAGATACATATATATAATTCATGTTCGACTCATGGAATCACATCCTAAACCTTTTGGAGTGACGTAAGGTCGGTATCCTCTATATACATTATTAGGACTAACTCTTTACTATGAACCTTATAACAATCAGGAAGTACCAAAAACATTGATAACATAAGAATAAGAGAAGCAACATCAACATCAATCGTTCCATAAGAGGGGAAACAATGTAAGTACTTCTAGCTTCTAAGAGTAGAGTATTTTCGGAAGCTCATTTATTACATTATGTACGATCGGAGTCGTGCAAAAGAAAGAAAGGGATAGCCTCACATACCTTGTATATACTGCTCCAATCTCAAGCTATGCAATTGTCACGACTCCTTAGTCTATAACAAGAGAAACGATACTATCATTATCATTCGAGCGTCATAACTATTATGTATCGACCACAACCTATTTTATGATGAAACGGACAACACCTCACCTATATATATGACTTCAAACAATTCCCAACAAACACCAAACAGCCTAAACAACATCAATAATAATCATATTGGGCCTCCCAAAATAGTCCACGCACAACCTAATCACTTCATACATACGACGGTCACCGAAGACATGTCAAGCGACCCAGAAATGTTACTAAGAACTACCATACATAACCCTACATCTATATGGAGTTTATCCAAACCCTTCCTCCTCCAAAATTCCACAAAACAGTAGTAAAACATGCAGCCCAAATGTAACACAAAATAGTCCGCTACAAGTGAATAACTCGAACTCACAGCTTCCGATCATCGTCCCCTGAGTTCTTACATGTATACAACGAATTACCATGAATTCTCAGCAGAAAAAATGTATTAAAGAGAGAAGTAAACTCACCTAAATTGTTGGATAACTCAGCCCTTCCCTTGATTCTTCAAACTCTAGGTTTTACCCCCAATTAGAACTCGAAAGAGAGGGAAAATTGACTAGGGTTTGTGTGGGATTTTTGGGGAGGAGTTGCAGGGGTACAATTTGGTTTTGAAGGTCTAAAATATGGGTGAAATAACTAAGTCTATAATCCCTTAAAAGTCCTCTCTTGTCCGACTTTGGTGCTTTTAATTTTGTCCCCTCATTTTGGCAAGTAGGTGATGCACGTACTTGTCACCCACCAATCTGTGCAGGCTTCCAAAAATACAAATATCTCTATATTACAAGAACGTATTGACAAACGGTTTAATGCATTGGAAACTAGTCTCATAGATCTTTAATTTGGTGGGTACATCACCCCGTAATTCCTTGTAAATTGGGATAAAAGCTTAGAAACATTTGACCTGATGTTTAAGTAGAATTATGAACCTAAGTTGCGACAACTTTCATTAACTTTTGTTTCATAGCTCGTTCGACTTCAAGACTTATGATACGGATATTATATGATTCAAATACCTTAAAACATGACCTCTTGAGTGTATTAAGCACCTCGATGTTTACCCAAAAATACGAGTTACAACATCCTTGATTCATTTAACTTCTAATACTTGTTAATCACCTATATACACCCTTGTATCACTTAAGACCAATTGGATTAACTTCTTATCATCTCAAAGATAATTCCTTCTTGGATTTATGTTAACTAACATATGGAATGAACTAATGCGTGTGGATATAGGTTGTAACACCCTCCCCCATAAGGAACATTCGTCCTCGAAAGTAAGGGTTCATGGGGAGTTTAAATTATCGTGGATTCTGACTGAGTTTCTCCCATAAATAGAGGACGAACTTGCAAGCAGTTAACTCAACGTATGGCCATACAAGGGTATGCAAAGTATTATGGACATGTACATTATCTGCATAGCACCATTTTGTATTAAGGGAGAGTATTCTCAAGCTATTTCTTACCTCATAGAGCTATTCCACCTTCTAATGCATCCTGCGTTCCCCTAGAATCCACATTATCTTCATTCTGGAATAGGTAAGGGTATTTAGACTTCATCTCCTCTTATGCTTCCCATGTCATTTCTTCCATATTCTTGTTCCTCCACAATACTTTGATGGAAGCTACATATTTTGTTCTCACCTTGCGGACTTGTCGATCTAATATAGCCACTAGCATTTCTTCATATGATAGATCCTATGTAACTTGTACATATTTGATAGGGATGACTCGAGAAGGGTCTCCAATACATTTCCTCAACATAGATACATGGAATACTGGATGGACAAATTCCAATTGGGATGGCAATTCCAACTCATAAGCAACATGTCCAATTCGTCGAAGAATTTTATACGGACCGATATACCTTGGACTCAGCTTACCTTTCTTCCCAAAACGCATAACATCCTTCATTGTTGAGATCCTCAGGAAAACCCAATCACCAACCTCAAACTCTAAATCATGACATCGGACATTGGAATAAGACTTTTGCCTTTTTGTGCCGTACTCAATTGCTCATGTATCACTTTTACCTTCTCAATGGCTTGATGAATCAAATTTGGACCATATAATTCTGTTTTACCGACTTCAAACCATCCAACTAGTGATCTACATCTCCTCCCATATAATGCCTCATATGGGGCCATTTTAATACTAGAATGGTAGCTATTATTGTAGGTGAATTCTATGAGTGAATATGGTCGTCCCAATTCCCCTTAAAATCTAGAGCACATGCTTGTAGCATATCTTCCAGTGTCTGAATGGTACGTTCAGCCTCTCCATCAGTCTGCGGATGAAATGCAGTGCTAAGATTTACTTGTGTGCCTAAACCCTTCTGAAAAGACCTCCAAAAGTTAGTCGTAAATTGAGCTCCTCAGTCTGATATAATAGATACCGGCATACCATGAAGCTTAACAATCTCCTTGGTATACAACTTCGCATAATCTTCAGCTATGTAAGTTGTCTTAACTGGCAGAAAATGGACACATTTTGTAAATCGATCAACTATCACCGAGATGGAGTCAAACTTATGATAAGAGTGAGGTAATCCAATAATGAAGTCCACATTAATCACCTCCTATTTCCAGGTCGGAATCTCTATATCCTGAAGCAATCCACCGGGTTTTTGATGTTCTATCTTTACTTGTTGACAAGTGGGACACTAGGCTACAAATTCTGCAATGCACTTCTTCATGTTATCCCACCAATACTGCTCCTTGATATCATGATACATATTTGTCTAGCCGAGATGGATGGAATATCGGGATTGATGAATCTCATTCATAATCTTCTCTCGCAACCCTGCCATATTAGGCACACATAATCGGCCCTGGTATCTCCGTGCCCCATCTCTTCTGATATCAAAAGTCATAATTATACACTGCTGAATGCTCTCTCTCAATCGTACTAAGATAGGATCTTCATATTGCCGTGCTTTTACCTCGGCTACCAAAGATGATTCTGATGTATTATGTATAGTAACACCTCTGTCATCTGAGTATAACAATCCGATTCTCATATTGGCTAGATGATGAAGCACTTTAGTTAACCCCATCTACCTGCCTCAATATGTACTAAGCTTCCCATTGACTTACGATTGAAAGCGTCTGCCATAACATTAAATTTACTGGGATGATACAATATCTCGACGTCATAGTGTTTCAGTAACTCAAGCCACATACGCTGCCTCAAATTCAACTCTTTCTGCATGAAGATGTATTGTAAACTCTTGTGATCTGTGTAGATATTAACATGGACGTCGTATAAGTAGTGCCGCCATATCTTCAAATCATATATTACTGCAGCCAATTCCAAATCATGGGTTGGATAATTCTTTTCATGCTTCTTCAATTGTCTTGATGCTTAAGCAATCACCTCCCACACTGCATCAATACGCACCCAAACCTATACTTGAGGCATCACAATATACCACATAACCTTCTGTTCCTTCAGGGAGAGTTAGCACTGGTACAGATGTCAATCGGTTCTTCAGCTCATGAAAACTACGTTCACAAGTGTCAGACCACTGGAACTCAGTAGCTTTTTGTATTAACTTAGTCAATGGTGCCGATATAGAGGAAAACCCTTCTACAAACTGCCTATAATATCCTGCTAGCCCCAGGAAGCTGCGGACTTCTAATGGTGTTGTAGGTCTCAACCAATTCTTTACAGCATCAATCTTTTGAGTGTCGACACTAATACCCTCGTCAGATATCACATGGCCAAGGAATGCTACTGAGTTAAGCTAGAATTCACATTTGGAGAGCTTATCATATAGCTTACGATCCTCAAGCGTCTGTAATACTATCCGCAAGTGGCCCGCATGTTCCGCCTCCGAACGAGAATACACTAGAATGTCATCAATGAACAATGAATACGATCACGAACACATCAAGATAGGGCCTGAATACAATATTCATGAGATCCATAAAAGCCGCTGGGGCATTTGTTAGCCCGAACGACTGTCACACCTCCTTTTTCACTACTACACCCCGTGAAGGGTATAATAAAAGAAAGTTTTTCCAATTAAAGGACAATCGAAACGGGATTTGTTTATTAAAAGATTCAGAGTTGCCACTTGGGAGATTTGTGGTGTCCCAAGTCACTAGTGTGAATCCCGGATCGAGGAAAGGGTTTGACTCTGTTTAACAGTCGCGCACCAGAAATCTGAGTAAGGAATTCTGTTAACCCGGGAGAAGGGGTTAGGCATTACCGAGTTCCGTGGTTCTAGCACGGTCGCTCAACTGCTATATTTGGCTAAAATCTGATCTTAATACATGTTAAACCTATAGTGCACTTGTAGAATTATTTACCGCTTTTAGTCAATTTCAGAGAAAGCAAACGTTGTTTAAGAACGTGTTTTTGGAACACGTCACATGAAATGCACCCGGATCCTCGACACATTCTTATTCAACATTTTGGGATTTGGATTTGGATCGCATGAAATGCACACCCGTATTTAAGAAGGTAAAATTATTAAAAATGTGCCTAAAGTGACTAACGCGTTATTATCTTTGCGGGAGGCCATGAAATTCACTAAACGGCCCATCCGAATTATGAGTATTTTCAATTGAGCATTTAATAAGGGCCCCGCAATTTATGTGTTTTGTTTCTTGTCTCATGATTATTTAAAAGGCAAGTCCTAAAGTAAACTATGATTTTCTATTTTTATTGGTCTTTAATAATAAATAAAAAAAATCCTAGCTAATTGATGTTATAACATTCGGGTCCCAAGTTCAAGTTTGGATTCAAACAAAAGGAATAGACCTCTTAATTTGAACCCGCTACTTAACTCGAGAACCTAATGTTACAAATTAGACCTGATGAACTTAAGGGAATTTATCCTCCTGCACACTTGGGCTTCGGATTTAGCCCAGCTTGCGTTAACATGAAACGGCCCTGCGAGTTGGGCCTTCTTAGAATCCAGCCCAATCTGAGACAAGTGAGTTTGACTTCTGTTAAGTGACTGAGCCAAACCATTGGGCCTAGATTTATTCGAGGGTTGTGTTTTTAGTTTGCTTTGGCTCAGTATTGAGCCCTAAGAACTTAATTCTTAAACCTGCAGCTATTCGAATTTAATGGACTGTTGAACAATGATATTGTAATAACAGCAGACTATTGATTCAGGGTATCCTATCATGCTTTTCAGATAAATCCTAATTAACATGCAACACGTATGAAGAGTGGCCTAACGTCTTATGATTTACCAAACAGGATTCAACATATGATTTTCAAAGCTAAAACTAAATATACTATATTGAAGCTCTTTGGTAATGCAATTCCAGCGGAAGAATACAAGTTCCAGCGGAAGAATTCTAACCAGCATCTATGCTATTAACAGATAAACGGAGCACACGTGACAATTATCCCCTATACTCAACCATAATTCATAACTAAACTTAAGCTAAGCTAATTCTATGCAATGCTATTAAAACCTGTTACACTAGACTAATATTAGAAAGCTACACAATTATAATTCAATGATTTATTAGAAATCAAAAGTCCAAGGCAGTCTGATCATTACATAATGCAATGTTTAATATATAGGAATGTCTTATACACGTAATTTCAGAAAAAGTAATCGTAATTAGCTCCGTAATTCTGTAACGACACAGAATATGCACAGGACATCATAGTAATAATATGAGAAAGGCTGGAACACATTCTTCAGTACTTCAAATTTGATTACATTTCAACCGTGGATCCTCAGTTATAGGCCAAGAAAATACCTGGATTAAATGAACAGAAGAAACAGGAGTAAGTCAGCAGTAGTTTAATGAACCAAAAGCAGATACCATGTCACCACAGCTCAAATCTAGTCTCAAACCCAGGTTCAAATTGCACACGAAATCCAGCAATCCATACACCCAACAAATACACCAAAATTTGACTCAACCGACCCAGATTTATCTCGGAATTGAAGCCAAACCACTTTTGAAGTTTCAGTAATTCAGGTTCAAACTTGGAACTAAAATCAATGCCAAAAACTCCAATTAATCCTAAAAAATGCAATGAAACGGTGCTTCTTTTGATTTTCTATTGTATTTTCTGTTTGTTTTTTTTTTTGGATTTTTGGGCAGAATCCAAGATCTAAAGAAGGGGATTTGAACTTCTAAGAATTTGAAATTCAAATTTTAGGCTC